>JAGFNQ010010147.1:0-28501 GCA_024364735.1 Boesenbergia rotunda
TTTTTTATTTTATTTTATTTTTCATTTCATTTTATTTTTATTTGCAGAATAAACGTCCAGGAACAAAGGAGAACACGGCCGTGGCGATTTCAAACACGCCCGTGTCGGCTGATATCGGGTTGCCAGCGGAGAACACGCCTGGCCCGTGTTGCAAGACACGGCGGCGTGCCGCAGGGTTTTAAGACACGCGAGTCGGGTTTTAGGGCAAAACACGCCCGTGACCCTTCAACGTTTTTCTTCTCGCGCCGGCGGTTCCAGATCAACTCCATTCTTCCCATTCATCTCCAAGACCTGCTCCGGTGAAGATCTTCTTCCGACAAAGATGAGCAAGCGTGTGAAAACGGGGAAAGCACCCTCTTCTTCAAAGGACAAAGGAAAACGGAAAGCAAGAGACCAAGGTGATCACCTTGATAACCCTTTTGGTTTGATCTTTCGCGATAATATCCATAAATCTCGTTTTGACAAGCTAGAAAAACGGAAAATAGTCTCCACTAGATATATGGATTCTTATACACTAGTTGCGTTAGGTATCAAGGAAGATATATATTGGATGGCTGATAGGATGGGATGGGGACAATTTTTGACTAGCCATTACCCTACCTATCCTAGTTTAACTTTAGAATTCCTTAGTTCCTTGTCGGCCGAAATAATTCAAGGACGAAATTGTGAGGAAGGATTGATTGAATTTCGGTTGAGGAATATCGATTACAGGATGAATTTAAAGGAGTTTAATGAAATTTTTGGTTTTCCTATTGGGGGAAAGGCAAATACATCGAAATTTTAGTGAGAATATTTTGGAAAGAAATTGCCTTAGACCCCTTGCCCTATGATGCCTCTAGGTCCAAATCATCTAATATCCCTAATCCAATTTTTCGCTATCTTCATAGATTCATGGCGAATACTATTTTTGGGAGATGGGACAGTGTTGGGGTAGCTAGGCTAAGTGAATTGCAATTTTTATGGGCTATGATTAATGGTGTTAAAATTGATTCTGGTGCCCACCTAATTAGACATCTTGTGAAAATTGGGAATAGCTCGACTGGAGTCATTGTTATTGGAGGACTTTTGACTAAGATTGCATTAGCTTTAGGGTGTGATTTGGATGGATTGGAGATTTGTCCGGCTAGTCCGCGGTTGGATTTGGATGCATGTATGAATATGAAGATGATTGGGAGATTAAAGGGGGGATATTGTTTGATGTTACCAAATGATATTAAAGTCCCCCTACCAAACAGTAATCTTACAACCATTCGCAATACACGTAATTGGCTTTTTAGGGATGTGAGGACACAAGATCTACCCATGGTAGGAGAGCCATCTAGTCCACCCCATGTACCGGAACCCCCTAGGACTGTTACTGATGATGTTTCTGCAGGACCTTCTGTTTTTGATTTTTCAGGATTCCGTACATCATTCGAGGACTTCAGCAAGGGGTATACTGCGGATCGAAACATGTGGGAGCAGTTCGCTAATACTTCAAAGGAGCATTATCAGCGAGTTGACGGGTATATGGAAGGGGCTAATCGTTTTTTTTCTACTGCTGAGGAGTATTTTGTAGTTGAGGCCGCTAGAAGAGAACATGAGGAAAAATTTTGGCAAGAAGAAAGGGAGTTTCATGCAGAGCAAAGGAGAAGATGGCAAGAGGAAGATGATCGCAGATCTTAGACCTTACCTTGCCATAACTGTTAGGTAACCTTTTCTTCTTGTTATTTCTCTTTATTTTTGGTTGTTTTGCATTCCTATTTTAGATTTGGTTTTAGTTTAATTTTCTGGGATATAATTTGTGGTACGTAGGATAGTTTCATGCATGACATTTTGAAAATGGCATATCTCTTTCCTTAATTGAAATAGACACTATGTGTTTAAGAGTCTTTTATACTTTGTTGCTCTCTCATCCCTTGAATTATAACTTGACTCTTAATTGGATCTATGAAATTCTCTTTGGCTTATTCATTAAGAACCCTGTTTCACTTTCACACAACCCTTAAGGTGTAGGCATCTGAAAAGGATTTAAATTTCTTTACCGGATTAGTACTCAATTTTCTATGGTGACCTTCATGAGCATTTTGGTTACTGGATAAACACTTATCCTAGGAGTTTTCGAAAAAAAAAAAAAAAGAAAAAAAAAAAAAAGAGAGAATCAAACAAACAAAAATGGTAGAGATTCGAAAAAAAAAAAAAAAAAAAGGAGATGGAATTTCTTTTGGAGCACCCCTTTGAGACTAGGTAGCTACTAGGGAAACACCTAACAAAGGTGCCCTTTTGAGGTCAACTAGTTACTGGGGAAATGACCACCGTAAATTCCTTCTCTCTTTTCTTCTCGGAAAGTGGTCCTTTGAGACCTTGTGTGATATTGAGGGGACGAACCACGTGTTAGGGCAGGTAAGTGCCTCTACACTAGAAAAGAGAGGAACACGGTAACAGGGATGATGAATCTAGATTGGTATCCAAAACCTTGGGGGGTTGATTTTTCACGTGCACTACACAGAGATCTTTTGAGCTAAGCTTCAGGGAATGACTCAGAAAATTATGACCAATTTTATATCTTGGGATGAATTGCTAACAACTGTTTTCATGACTTCCACACATAGGTTGTCTTTACTTTTCTTTGCTCGAGGACAAGCAAAAGTTCAAGTGTGGGGGTTTTGATGTGTGGAGCTCATGTATAGTTTTGGGGCATGAAATATATATGCATTTCATCTTGTTTTTATCTTATTAGAGGCATATTTGATAGTTTTTACTTGGTTTAACATATTTGGGCGAAGATACTGGCTGTGTGTTGGATTTTGATGACAGGATACACAAAACCAGTCGAACCACTCAGCACGTGAAGACACGCCCGTGTCTTGGTTAAGCACGGCCGTGGCACATGAAGAGCACGCCCGTGCCAGTTAAGCACGGGCAAGGCATGCTACTGAAGAACGAGAAGCAGCAGAGAACACGTCCGGGACGTGCCGATCAGCACGGGCGTGCCGCTGAGATTATATAAAAAGGGAGAAGACCTAAAGACTTGGAGGAGGGCGGCGGAAATCAGGGAAGGCTTGCTTTTGTCGAGACTTGGAGGGGAAAGCAACATCAAGGAGGATTTGTAATGTCTATTTCCCATCTATTTGTCAAATTCTCCGGATTTATGGAGTAGTCGTGTAAATCTTAGGAGGAGGGAGTAGCCCTAACTATTTTCATGATTTGTTATTAACTCTTTTTGCTCGACT
Source organism: Boesenbergia rotunda (assembly GCA_024364735.1). Classification (NCBI taxonomy): domain Eukaryota; kingdom Viridiplantae; phylum Streptophyta; class Magnoliopsida; order Zingiberales; family Zingiberaceae; genus Boesenbergia; species Boesenbergia rotunda. The sequence continues at coordinate 3,213 of JAGFNQ010010147.1, forward strand.
ACGCATATCCTTGTTGGTTGAATTGATTGTTGAATGATGCTTTGATTTGTTTCTACGAAAATGGTAATTGTTTAGATAGGCTTTGCAGGATTCATGTGACAGGATCCAAAGCAATTAAGAGTCATCTACATACGTATGCCATAGGACTAGAGATGAATTAAAGTAGATACATTGGCGTGATCTTCAAAAGAGGCCGTCGATAAATTAGGAACCAGCTTACGAATCTGGTAGACGTTTAGATAGGTCTGCGGGAATCCAGTGACAGGATTTCAAAGCATAAAAAGATCGTCTATTTCGGAAACCTTGATAGGTAAAGTTGCCTTCGAAGAAAAGAAACCGACCTGGGTATAAGCAGTCGTCAACGGAGAACTGTCATAATAATAGTTAGCGTGGTGAAACCGTAATCCTAAGATTGTCTTTTATCCCTCAATACTTTCGCTGATTTTCGATCGTTCGAATTGTTTGATTTAGAGAAAATTTATCATTAGAACCTTCATCTGGATAATTAAAACTCGTAAAATTCTAGTACTTGTCCCAGTCCCTGTGGGATCGATACTTTATTACTTGACGACAAACCGTGCACTTGCGGAATATAATCAATCAGCATCCCACTGAAACTTGGTGGCTTTGCGGAGGGTTTTGAAGAATGACAACTCTCGTTCGGCTGATCGGGAGATGAACCGGGACAGAGCTATAATCCGCCCAGTGAGCCGTTGCGCCTCTCAGAGATTTCTTGGTGGGGGCATGTCCAGTAAGGCCTGGACCTTGCTGGGATTAGCTTCGATGCCCCACTCAGTCACGATGTATCCGAGGAATTTCCTACTCTGGGCGCCAAAGAGACACTTAGCAGGATTCAATTTGAGCCCGTACCTGCGCAGCGTCTGGCACGTCTCCTCAACATCGGCTATCAGGTCTCCGGCTCGGGTAGACTTGATGAGGATGTCATCCATGTATACTTCAATGTTTCTCCCGATCTGAGCTCGAATGACCTTATTCATCATCCGCTGGTAGGTAGCTCCAGCGTTCTTTAGGCCAAACGGCATGACGGTGTAACAATAAGTACCACCCGCCGTGATGAAGCTGACCTTTTCCTGGTCCTCGGCAGCCAGGGGTACTTGATGATATCCCTGGTAAGCATCCAGCATGGAGATGAACTCACTGCCAGCCGTTGAGTCCACCATCTGGTCAATCCGAGGCAGGGGATAGCAATCCTTCGGGCAGGCTTTGTTGAGATCCTGAAAGTCGATGCAGACCCGCCACTTATTGTCCGACTTGGGTGCCAACACCGCGTTGGCTAACCAGGTCGGGAACTGCACTTCCCTGATGTGACCAGCCTCCAGCAGCTTCTTGATCTCAGCCCAGATCACTTTATTTTGCTCGGTGCTGATGTCCTGTTTCCTTTGCTTGACGGGCCGAGCGTGGGGATAGACATGGAGGTGGTGCTCTGCCACCTCCGGTCAGACGCCTTTCAGCTCTTTGACCGACCAGGCAAAAACATATTGGTTCCGAGCCAAGCATTCCAGTGAGGGCTTCTTCAGCTCCTCAGGTAGCCCTGCTACAATCTTGACTCGGGCTTCCTCCCGATCTGGAAGGAGCTGTACCTCCTCCTTATCTTCGTGCAACTCGGTCCACGGGGAGGCTTGGACCATGTTGCAATCTGCGAAGGGATGCGGGGCCTTTTAGCTCTCCACCCGGACATCATCGACGTAACATCTCCAGGCCACCCTCTGGTCACCCTTGACCTCTCCCACCTTGTCCCCGACTAGGAACTTGACCTTCAGGTAGAAGGTGGAGGCGACAGCTCAGAATTCGTTGAGGGTGGGTCAGCACAGGATGGTGTTGTAGGCGGAGGGAGCATCAACCAACAAGAAAGTGGACCATCTGGTCCTCTTCAGCGGCTCCTCGCCTAAGGAGATGGGCAGTCGGATCTGGCCGATTGGCTGTACCTGGTTCCCCGTGAAACCGAACAACGGGGTCGCCACCAAGTCCAGCTGAGACATCTCTATCTGGAGCTGGTCGAATGCCTTCTTATACAGGATATTGACCGAGCTTCCAGTGTCCACGATGGTGCGGTGGACTTGGTAGTTGGCGATGACGGCCGTAATGACCAGCGCGTCATCGTGTGGGACCTCTAGTCCCTGTAGATCTTAGGGCCCGAAACTGATCTGGGGCCCCGCTGCCTGCGCCAAGCTAGTGCCGACTTGATGGATTTCCAACCGGCGCTTCTGCGCTTTTCAGGCTCGGTTGGAATCTCCTCCGGTTGGTCCGCCCGAGATGACATTTACGCCCCCTCGGACGGCGTTCTACTGGTTGGCCTGCTCCTCCTCCATCTCTGCGACTGATAATTAACAACTTGATGGATAATTTTTTGTGCCATTAGTGGGAAATTTGGGGCTCTAGGTGTGTATTTGTTTATTAAATAAAGCATAATTGCTAATGTTGATGCAGTCTGACCCTGGTTGTTGTTTTGGTGTTTGACACCGATTTACGTTTGATTCAAGTTTGGTTGAATTCGGATTAAGTCCAGGTGGATTAGGAGATCGCACGCTGGCATGGAAAAAGTCCTAGCTTGGAGGGCTAGGTGTGAAAAAAGTCCTAGCTTGGAGGGCTAGGTGTGAAGAGTCCTAGCTTGGAGGGCTAAGTGTGAAAATTCCTAACATGGAGGGTTAGGTGTGGAAAAGTCCTAGCTTGGAGGGCTAGGTGTGAAAATTCCTAACTCGGAGGGTTAGGTGATAATATCCTGGCTTGGAGGGTTTGGTCCTAGCTTTGAGAGCTAGGTTGGATGAAATCCTAGCCTAGAGGGCCAGGTCCTAGCTTGGAGGGCTAGGCTGATGAAACCCTGACTTGGAGGGCCAGGTCCTAGCTTGGATGGCTAGGTTGATGAAACCCTGGCTTAGAGGGCCAGGTCCTAGCTTAGAGGGCTAGGTTGGATGAAATCCTGGCTTGGAGGGTCAGGTCCTAGCTTGGAGGGCTAGGTTGGATGAAACCCTGGCTTGGAGGGTCAGGTCCTAGCTTGGAGGGCTAGGTTGAAATCCCGGTGAGTGAAACTGGGCACGGAGTCTTGGTCCGAGGGACTGAGCACGAGTCAGGGGAGGCTGGGAGCCAGTTCTCTTGACTTAGAGTGGGTTTGGCCTTGACTGGATCGGTCTGGTGACCGATCAGGGAAGTTGGCACAGAGTTCTCTCGTGGATCGGTCTGGTGACCGATCCACCGATGTCTAATCGGTCTGATGACCGATCAGGGAGCATACAGTAACTTTGTTAGGCTACTGATCGTCTCCTGATCGGTCTGTTGACCGATCAAGGAGAGCTCTGGATCAGTCTGGTGAATGGTTATGGAGAGGTCAGTAGCCTTGGGAGAAACCGTTGATCGGTTTGCTGGACCGATCAAATGTCGCCGGCACCTCTCTATGACCAATCAGGAAGGAGCCTAATCGGTCAGGGAGTGCTTTGATCGGTCTGGTGACGATCAGTAAGGTTGGCAAGCGAAAGCTAAAGGTTTGCACTCAGCTGATGGATCGGACTGGTGACTGATCCCCAGTACTTGATCGGTCAGGGTGACTGATCAAAGATGAGCTCGCGATATCACTTTCCTCACTGTGGATCGATCAGGCTAGAGCCTGATCGGATTGAACACATCCTGATTGGTCTGGTGACCGATCAGGAGTCACTCTGATCGGTCCGGTGACCGATCAGTAGCTGACAGCTTTATTTCAAAAGCGGTGTCAGACGTCTGATTGCGTTCCGATTTCGTTCTGATTTTCTCTGCTATCACTGATGTAACTTTGATTTCATTTGCTAAACCTCTAATTAAGTGTGCAGATGACAGGGATGGATTCAAACACTCAAGGAGGGTCAATGGGAGTCTTTCCTTGGAGCAGGTTTGTTTGTTTCTCTTTCTCAGGTCACAACGGATGGCGTGGGCTTGCAACGGCAGGAAGATGACGAGCTGACCGGCACTTGGTTGGAGAGTTCAGTGAGTCCAGAGGTGGTCAAGATAGCTTAGGCTGTTGCAGAGAAGCTGGTGAGCAACTGGGAGCTGCAGGACGCGCCTGGGACCTGGGATCAGTGAGCAAAGACTTAAGAGCTTGGTGGCTAAGACGTCTTTGAAACAACTTTGATCAGATCAGTTTTTTTGGCTACAACACTTGAGTGCTTGAGACAACTTTGATCCATCTCTTGAGCAAGCAACTATGATTCTTGAGCAACCATCTGATACTAGAGCACTTTGAAGGAATAAGGAGCTTGGCGAGTCCATCAGCAAGAAGACACGAAGAGCAGGGTGTTCTTGCCTGAGATCTGTGCTGGGTGGAGCTCGAATCTACCTAAGTGAAAGCGATTTTTGATGTCTGGCTATATTCACCCCCCCTCTAGCCATCCAAGTTCCAGCAGTTAATAGGGTGCATTTTCGTTGGTTAATTAATTTTCCTACATTTTTACACTCATGTTTCATTCTACTTGATGTTTGGATAGCTTGTGCATCAAAGGATCAAAAGGGCACATCAAGGGCTAAGATGGATCCATAAAGGTGATCTAATCACAACCCTCCACTTGGATCTAGGCACTTAAGTTGATGGGAATTTCTGCAAGAAATCCTGGCCACTCATCAAGGGGAATGAAGGGTGGAGAGAAGAGCTAGGGAAAAGAAAGGGAGGCTACTGTTGGATTGGGGGGGGGGGGGCGCAAGCTAGGGCAGCGGGTGGGGAGGAGGAGGAAGGATGGTTCACGCAGCCATGGAAGGAGACCTAGGGACACCTAGATCAATTTCTCTATGATTAGCAGCTTGGACAAGCTCGGTTACTAAACTCCACAGCCCATTCCATCATCCAAGCCGGCTGGGAAGTGACCAACTTCATCGGAGCAGAGTTTTCCTCCATCGGACATCACTTTTCATCTTCATTTTGCTTGTTTCTTTCCTTTTACATGCTGTAGAACACCACCTGCACTTTCCCCTCACTTGATTTCAAATTTCTGATTTATTCCCAGCTTAAGAACCGAATTTCCAGCTTAGTTTTCTAGTTTTATAGTATACCTTTTGCAGAATTTTTCCATGTTCTCAACCTTTTACTACTTGAATGCAAGGTGTTTGTTTAATTGCTCCTATCAAACATGTGCTTGAGTATGAAATTGCTTGCCTTCTAGTTAGGAGTTTTAGATAAATCCTTGCTGTAATTTCCTATGTGTGAGTGTTTTTTTTTGCTGTCCCCTACATTTAGTTAGCTTAATACTTCAAATCCGAGTAGTTAAGGCTATTAGATGGAAGTTGATAGCTAAGTTTAATTGTTTTGTTATCCTCAAAACCCAAAAACATGTTTGGTTTAGCTAGCTTTCATTTTTTCTACAGTTTACTATTTTCTATAGATCAAAGAAGTGCATGCATCATATTGGGTCCTTGAGAGATGATTCGGGTTCAACTATTACTACATAATTGCTTGAAACGAGAAAATTAATTGAAACCGTAGCGCGACGAAAACTGGTTATCAATTTTGGTGTCATTGCCGGGGACACTTCTATCATGTTTGTTTGTTTTTAGGTCTTGCAATAATTCTGAATTTTCTGATTATTTTCTTGTATCTCACTAATTTTCTTCATTTGGTTTCCAGTGCATGACCAAGTCTTCCTACTCTAGCTTAGCTAATTTTGATCCTGAGATAGAGAGGACCTTCCACGCACAGAGGAGAGCTCAGCTAGAGATTTCTAGACTTTCTACCAATAGCAAGCCTTTGTTAGAAGTCTAGATGGCGAACAATAGAACCATGAGGGAGCTTGCAGCAGCAGACATGGCTTTTCAGTGCATCCAGTACCCTAAGTTGGAGGTTGATTTTGAGCTACGGTCCAGACTCATTCATTTACTCCCAAAGTTTCATGGCTTAGCTGGTGAGGACCCCACTAGACATCTCCAGGAGTTCCACACAGTATGCTCCACTATGAAGCCACATGGTATTGCTGAAGATGACATCAACCTGCGAGCTTTTCCATTTTCACTTGTGGATGGAGCAAAGGACTGGTGGTACACCTTACCACATGCTTTAGTTACTTCTTGGGCTGAAATGAAGAAAGCTTTCATGGAGAAATTCTTCCCAGCCACAACGACTACTGCCATTAGGAAGAGTATCTGTGGGATCCAGCAGGTTTCTGGAGAGACACTGTATGAGTATTAGGAGCGCTTTAAGAAACATTATTCTAGCTGTCCCCACCATCAGATCAGTGAGCAGCTACTCATTCATTACTTCTATGAGGAACTTCTTTCCATGGATAGGAGTATGGTGGACGCCGCTAGTGGAGGGGCCTTAGTGAACAAGACACCTGAGGAAGCTAGAGAGTTGATTTCTATTATGGCAGCAAATTCTCAACAGTTTGGAAGTTGTCCGTTGGTGCCTAAAGGAGTACATGAGATCACAGGACAGAATATGGAAACTCAAGAGGTGAAGGTTAATTTCAGCATTTGACTTCTCTCATTAGGCAGATGACCATCTATTAGACTACTCAGCAGCCTTCCGCTCAAGTAGCCCAAGCAGTGAGGGTTTGTGGACTTTGCAGTAGCACTTCTCATCCTACAGATTTATGCCCCCAGGTGCAGGTTGATGATGGATCCCACCTTGCAAATCAAGTGGCGGCAGCAAATGCTTTTCAGTCCAAGCCTCAACCTTTCCAACCTCAGCCTTATGGATACAAGCAGTCTTATGATCCCATGTCCAATACTTACAATCCAGGTTGGAGAGATTATCCTAATCTGAGGTATGGGAACATATCACATCAGCAGCAGCCTTATCAGCCACCACTTCCTATTGCGGCCAGAGACCACCAGGATTTTATAGTAGTCCATCTCCGCCAAGAGTCTCCACTCACTTTGGAGCCCTTTTTCACTCATTTTCAGCAACAAAATGAGAGGAGTTTTTAGCAGCTTAGCGCTCAGCTTCAGCAGCAAAATGAGAGGAATTTTCAACAATTTAGCACTCAATTTCAGCAACATCAGGGAGACTATAGACAGTATCAGAGTAGGACTGATGCTTCCATTCAGAACATAGAGCGACAAATTGGACAAATATCATCCACCATCAGTCAGATGCAAGCTCAAGGATCGAGTCAGCTACCTTCTCAGTCTATTCCAAACCCTAGGGGGAATGTCAGTGCTATCACACTCAGGAGTGTACGGGTTACACAAGAGGCTTCTACCCCACAGATTCCTATAGTACTAGAGGTTGATCTTTCGAGATCTCAGACAGGAGTAGAGCCAGGGTCACTTCCACTACCAGAGCCACCCATTCAGTTACCTTTCCCTCAGAGGGCATTTGGTCCAAGGAAGAATGCTGATTCAAACAAGACACAAGAGCTTCAGGAGCTGATTGACATTTTTAGCAAAGTGGAGGTTAACATCCCATTGCTCAGAGTGGTCAGACACATTCCCAAGTATGCTATGTTTCTGAAAGATCTGTGCACTCACAAGAAGAAGCTAAAAGGGACAGAGTTGGTCAGTATGGGAAAGAATGTTTCAGCCATGATCCAGCCGATGCCTCAGAAATGCAAACATCCAGGGGTTTTCACAGTACCGTGCGTGATTGGAGATTGCATTTTCGAGGATGCTATGCTAGACTTAGGAGCCTCCATCAATGTCATGCCCAAGTCAGTGTTCATCTCTTTAGGCATTGGACCATTACAGCCTACTGGGGTGGTTGTTCAGTTGGCCAACCGCTGTTTTGCTCATCCGGCTGGAGTCATAGAGGACGTATTGGTGAAAGTCAAGGATTTGATATTCCCAGCCGATTTTTACATTTTAGATATGGAGAAGGACCTAACCTCAAGCTCAACTCCATTGATTTTGGGACGCCCATTCCTGAAGACTGCAAGGACTAAGATCGATGTTCATGCAGGGACACTTACCATGGAGTTTGGGGACACAGTGGTTTAATTTTCCATCCTTGATGCGATAAGATATCCCACCGAGGACCATTCGCTGCTGGGCATTGATGTGTTGGATACACTAGATTTTGAGGAGTCAGATGGCATGGATTCAGATCTAGCTGACATAGAGGATTCAAATGAGGTGGATGATGATAGTGGTGGATCCGTTTTAGTCTGTGACACTATCCAGATATAAGACGCTGAGGTGTCTACATTGGAGGCAGGTCCTGAGAGATTGCTTCCATCAGTTTTGCAACCCCCAAAGCTTGCTTTGAAGCCCCTACCTGAGCACTTGAAGTATGCCTATCAAGGAGAGAACGAGCAGTTGCCAGTCATCATTGCTCAGCATCTCGAGCCAGGTCAAGAGAAAAGGCTACTAGATCTTCTACGGATGTGTCAGAGGGATATTGGGTGGACCATTGCAGATATACCAGGGATTAGCTCATCCATTTGCATGCACCTGATTTTCCTAGAGGAGGATGCAAGGCCGATAAGACAACCACAGCGCAGACTCAACCCACTTATTTTAGATGTGGTCAAGAAGGAGGTAACCAAGCTACTACAGGCCGACATTATATATCCTGTCTCCAACAGTCAGTGGGTGAGTCCAGTGCAGGTGGTTCCTAAGAAGTCCGGTATCACAGTGGTGGATGGTAAGGAGAGTGTTTTGATTCCTACTAGAGTCCAGAGTTCATGGAGAGTATGTATAGACTACCGAAAGCTGAACCAGGCTACGAGGAAGGATCACTACCCCTTACCATTCATCGACCAGATGTTAGAGAGGCTTGCTGGTATATCACACTATTGCTTCTTGGATGGTTTTACAGGATACTTTCAGATTCATATTGCTCCAAAGAATCAGGATAAGACGACTTTCACCTGCCCATTTGGGACTTTTGCATACAGGAGGATGCCATTCGGATTATGCAATGCCCCAGGTACCTTCCAGCGATGCATGGTAAGCATTTTTTAGATCTTTTAGAGCATTGCATGGAGGTATTTATGGATGACTTCATTGTATACGGATCCTCTTTTGATGCATGTTTAGATAGCTTGTCTAGAGTTTTGCATCGTTGCATAGAGACTGACCTTATACTTAATTATGAAAAATATCATTTCATTGTTGAGCATGATATAGTTTTGGGTCATATAGTCTCTAGGAAAGGTATCGAAGTAGATCCTGCAAAAATTGATTGTATTACATCTCTGCCTTATCCCGCATGCGTGCGGGGCGTTCGCTCTTTTCTTGGCCATGCAGGACTCTACAGGCGATTCATTAGAGATTTCAGCAGGATAGCCCTTCCTCTCTCGACCTTGCTGCAGAAGGACGTGGAGTTCCATTTTGATCAACAGTGTAGGGACGCCTTTAATCGCTTGAAGGCGGCTCTCACATCGACCCCTATCATCCGACCCCCAGACTGGAGTTTACCATTCAAGCTGATGTGTGATGCATCAGATCATGCCGTGGGAGCAGTGCTTGGCCAGAGGGTGGATGGAGTGCCGCATGTCATTTGCTATGCATCCCGAACACTTGATTCTGCTCAAGCCAATTATACAACAACTGAAAAGGAGCTTTTAGCAATTGTTTTTGCTTTGGATAAGTTTCGTTCATATCTATTGTTCTCACATGTGATTGTTTTTTCTGATCATGTAGCTCTTAGGTACCTCTTGAAGAACCCGGATTCGAAACCAAGATTGATTCGATGGATGCTTCTGCTTCAAGAATTCGACGTCGAGATACGCGATAGGAGTGGGAAGGAGAATCTAGTAGCTAACCACCTGAGCAGGATTGAGGGGGCGACAGATCCTACACCCATTGCAGATGCATTTCCACATGAGCATCTTCTACAACTGTAAGATAGTGTGCCATGGTATGCTGATCTCGTCAACTATTTGGTTGCACATGTTTTTCCTACACATTTTTCTAAAGCTCAACGTGATAAATTAGCAAGTGATTCTAAGTATTACGTGTGGGATGACCCTTACATTTGGAAATTTTGCAGTGACCAGGTAGTTAGGAGATGTATCCCTGATTTTGAGTTCCAGTCAGTACTTTCATTTTGTCATACACTTGCATGTGGGGGGCATTTTGGTCCTCAACGTACAGCTAAGAAGGTTTTGGATGCAGGGTTATATTGACCTACCTTGTTTAGAGACTCTTATCAGTTCCATAAGACTTGTGAGCGCTGCTAGCGAGTAGGGAACTTAGGACGTACGAATGAGATGCCTCAACAACTCATGATATTTTGCGATATTTTCGATGTTTAGGGTATTGATTTCATGGGTCCTTTTCCTGTTTCATATGAATTTATTTATATCTTGTTAGCTGTTGATTATGTGTCTAAATGGGTGGAGGCAATCCCCACTAGAACTAACGATTCATCTGTTGTTGTGAATTTTATCAAGACTTACCTATTTTGCTGGTTTGGGGTACCCAGGGTGATCATCAGTGATCAAGGGTCTCACTTTTGCAATAGGCACATGAAGGCGCTCTTGAGCAAGTATGGAGTGATCCATAAATTGTCCACCCCGTATCATCCTCAAACAAATGGACAAGCTAAAATATCAAATAGGGAGATTAAACTTATCTTAGAGAAAACTGTAAGGCTAGACCGGAAGGACTGGAGCAAGAAACTTGATGAAGCGTTATGGGCCTACCGGACTGCCTACAAGACACCCATTGGGATGTCTCCCTACATGATTGTTTATGGTAAGGCTTGCCATCTACCGGTGGAGGTGGAACACAAGGCTTATTGAGCGGTTAAAGCTTGCAACATGGACGTGGAAAAATCCGGGCAAGAAAGGAAGTTGCACCTGTTGATGCAGTGTGGCCCGATTGTTGTTTTGGTGTTGACAACAATTTAAGTTTGGTTGAGTAAATTCGAATTAAGTCCAGGTGGATCTGGGAGTTCACACGCTGGCATGGAAAAAGACCTAGTGGGACTAGGCACACATAGTGGGACTAGGTGAAGTGGAAAAGACCTAGTGGGACTAGGCACTCCGGTTGAATTGGAAGCCTCTGGATCGGTCTGGTGACCGATCAGGGAGATTGACACAAACTCCTGTAGTGTATCGGTCTAGTGACCGATCCAGAGAGGGTTGATCGGTCTGGGGACCGATCAGAGAGAGAACAGAAAACCCTTGGTTTAGCTTCTGTTCGGGTCCTGATCGTTCTGGGGAATGATCAGAGAGGAACCATGATCGGTCAGGCCGATCGTTCAAATATCGCGGGTTCCTCACTGTGACCGATCAGGATGGATCCTGATCGGTCAGGGAGTGCCCTGATCGGTCCCCAGACCGATCAGGCCACAACCTGATCGGTCTGGTGACCGATCAGTGAGGTTTGGCCTGCGAAGGCTGGGAATCCCAGCACTGCTATGGATCGGTCTGGTGACCGATCCATGATATGTGATCGGTCAGGGTGATCGATCACAAGGAGATCGCGATCTCATGTTTCTCATTGTGGACCGATCAGGATGAGCCTGATCGGTCTGAGCTTACCCTGATCGGTCCGGTGACCGATCAGGGACCTCTCTGATCGGTCCGGTGACCGATCAGAAGCTGAACTTTAATTCAAATTCACTGTCAGACGCTCTTATCACATCTGTTTTCTCTACCGATTCTCTGATCCACTGCTGATTTCATTTGATATGCTGTGCTAATCTTCTGTTGGAGTGTGTAGGTGATATAGGGAGGATTCAAACCATGGGGGAGAGTCAACTAAGGACTCTCCTTGGTGCAGGTTTGTCTGTTTACCGATTTCAGGTTTCAATGGGCAGCTGGCGTGGCTGGCAACTGATGGAGGCTCAGCTGAAGAGGTCTTTAGTGGACTGAGTGCTCAGGGAGTCAGGGGGTCAGGTTGTGGCTCAGTGGATGCTGTTGGAGTTTGACGATATTGATCTTGAGCTTAAGACAAAGCTGGAAGCAGAGGACCGAAGTAGTGAACAGACAGAAAACTTGAGGAGTTTTGGCTGTGGTGTTTGTGTGCTCTTTGTTGCTTTGTGCTTAAGTGTTCTTGTCACATCCTTGTGAGCTTTCCTTCTCGAGTGTCTCGTGAGCTTTACTTGTATCCATCTGTGAGACAGCTTGTGGAGAGGTTTCTCCATCGAGAAGGAGACGTTTGATATCTGGAGTTCACCGGGGCTTGATCTGCCGACGATCAAGGGATCGCCCACCTCACAGGTACGCCAAGGAGTAGGGGCAAGTTATCCCCGAACCTTGTACGTCGCGTGTTAGCGTCGGTTTGCTTTCCCTATATTTTTGTTTGTTGTTCTTCATTTCTACTTCTGTGTTTTTGCTTCCGCTGGTTCTAACCCTGATCGCAGAAGTTTGCAAAGAACAAGCGTTTTAGTGTCTGGCTACATTCACCCCCCTATAGCCATCCAAGCACCAACAAGTGGTATCAGAGCTTGGGGGTCTGTTCAAGCGGCTTAACATCCGAGAGTCAACAAGATGGCCATGGGAGGAGAAGGCTTTAGTACGAACAGACTTCCATTCCTTGACGACATTGATTTTCCATATTGGAGGTCAAAGATGGAGTTCTACCTCAAAACCAACATAAGCATGAGGTTTGCTGTCAAGGAGGGGTTTTCCACTCCTAAAGATGCTGAGGGAAAAGAGTTGGATTTTTCAAAGTGGTCGGCAGAGCAAATCCAGAAAGGTGAGGTTGACGCAAAAGGTGTGGTCACCTTGCAATGCGGGATGACCAAGGAAGAGTTGATCAAGGTTGGCCCCTTCACCTCTGGTAAGGAACTATGGAGCAAACTCATTGAGCTCCATGAGGGAACTCAAGATGCAAGGACTGCCAAGAAGGACCTCCTTGTCAGCCAACTCCAGAACTTGATAAAGGGAGAAAATGAAACTGTAAGTATGCTTCATTGTCGGTTCAAGAAGATCTACAATAGCCTTCATTCCATTGGCAAGAAGGTAGAAAACCGAGACCTTGTGAGGTATGTGCTCAATGCTTTCCCTAGGAATGCCTTGTGGTCATCCATGGTGGTTGCCTACAAGGTCTCCAAGGACCTTTCTTTTGTTAAGTTAGAAGATCTATTTTGTGAAATGGAACTACACGAGATTTCTAACAAAAGTCTAAAGGAGAAAGGTGTAGCTTTTGTGGCAGGTGACAAAAGAAAGAAGAAGGAGAAGAAGGATAAGGAGGAGGAAAAGACCCACTGTCATGTGGCTTTAGTGGCCTTCGAAGAGTCAAACAAGGAGAGTGAAGACGAAGCGAGTAGCTCCTCAACCGTGCCTTCATCATCTTCGGATGATGAAGAGGTAATCTCTCCCGAGTTAGACAAGTGTTATAGAACAATAGCATGCTTATCTAGTCTACTCAAAAAATCTAAGAATAAGATTAAATCATTAAGATTAGAAGTAGAGGAATTGAAAACACCTAAGGATCATGATGTTGATGACTCGCATGTTAAGATCCATGAGAATGAAAATAAGGACTTGAAGAGCGAAGTTGAAAATCTCAAGAATATTCTTGAGAAGTTTTCAACTAGCTCTAAAACTCTAGACATGATACTAAACTCACAAAAAGCGGTTTACAACAAGGTTGGCTTAAGTTACCAACCTAAAGAACCAAGTTTCATGTCATTGATGTCAAGAACACAATTTAGATCACAAAATAAGTCTAGGGTTCAAAAGGTTAGAAAGAAAATGACTAAGGCATGGGTGCCAAAGTCATTTATTGTAGATGGTTTAGGTCCCAAAATATAGGTACCCAAAACATCTATTTTTCGAATTGTCTAGGCATTGATTGAGGGGGAGCATCTATCAACATGGATGGTTGATATTTGGTGCTCCAAACATCTAGCCATTCCTAGTTAGGAATGTGCTTACCATTCCCTCAAATTCACATGAATGGTTTAGACTAACACATAACTTGCGTGTGCCATGGATTGCTTAGGACAATTGGTTTTATTGTTGCAATTTATATTTTCCTGCAAGTTATATGTCTTATCTCAAGCCTAAGGAGTCTATTTTCTTGTATATGTTATACAACATGAATTCATGTTAAGGAAAATATCAATACATAATTTGTAATGATAAGGCATCAATAGACAAGAACATGAGCTTAAGGTTTAGGCTTAAGTTTTTCTTAATATTTTGGAGATGAACGTAGTTGAGTATGCCATGACTTTGATATAGGTGTTATTAACATTAATCTATGGCATGCCAAGTTTGTTTAAGAACAAGATGAACACATAGTTTTTCTGAATCATGATTTAAACCTTGCATTTATGGGTAACTTGGAGAATAAATTTTTGATACAAACTTGATCTCAAATTGGTTGGAAACATGGACTTGATACACACTTGAATCTATGAATTTTCCAATTCAATCCATGAATTATTAATAGAATGGGAAGTTAGGATTATGGAATTGATAAAAATTTGATTTCAATTAGTTGGAGCAAACATGTTATACATCAAACATACAAACTGATTAAAATCTGGAAATGTGATCATATTTTGATACTGATTTGATATAGGCATGTTTTGGAAATTTAATCATATTTTTTTTGAAACCTGATCATGTTTTGGAAATCTGATATTAGTATCATATTTGAGAAATGAATTTTGGTTAATGGAACTCTGTTAGGGATCAAATCTAACTGTATAGGGGTTTAGGAGGAGTTAGGGTTTGAAGAAAAAACTGGTTCTGAATCATATCAGATTCAGAAATTTTGTTTCTGAAATATGACTGGGAGAAAATCTTCTATATCAGACCTGATCGGTCCACCGACCGATCAGGACTCACCTTGATCGATCTGGTGACCGATCAGGGATCATTCTGATCGGTCTGGTGACCGATCAGATCATGGACTCTCCCTGATTTATCCAAAATCTACTCAGTCCGATCATCCGATCGATCCCCCTTCATCAAATTTGATGAATTCTCAATAGAACTAGGTATTAGGATGATGGTTAAGATACATGGAAGAAAACCTAATACTGATTCAATACAAACCTATGTTGGAATTTTTAAAATTCATAAGAAATGGTTGGTTGAATCATGACTCTTGTTCCTTGATCTTGTCTCAGAAATTTTTCTGAAATATCGGATGGAGTCTACACCCCTGTTATGGAATGCAAATTGTTAATGCAGTCTGATCAGGAATGTATCAGAGTTTCAGAAATTTTTTTGAAATCTGATCGCTCCACAGACTAATAAGAAATATTTCTGTATCGAATAATCGACAAACCTAATCTATCACGGAGACCAATCAGGATTATGTGTCGAATACAGCTGCATTCCTTACTTGTCATATGAAACATATACATATTTGACCATGACATAATTCTGTATATGTTTTCATGTGCAATTCACACTTATTGTCATATGATGCATATACATTGTTGCCATGATACATTTATGGTATATGCCTCTCATATTTAATTCAAAAATTATTCTTTGATTATTTTGGGTTTTGGGGAGAGACCCTTGGTTAAGGGGGAGGTATGTTTAAACTTAATAACCATACCCTTTTCGTTGTTTGACAAAGGGGGAGAGAATGGTTGATTACGTTTAGGGTTCATCATTGTAGGGGGAGGATCTTGATTCCCTTATGAAAATTGAATGGACTTCAATTGATCATTAATACCTAAACTTAAATTAGGTTGTCAAACAACAAAAAGGGGGAGATTGTTGATGCAGTCTGGCCCGATTGTTGTTTGGGTGTTGACAATGATTTAAGTTTGGTTGAGTGAATTCGGATTAAGTCTAGGTGGATCTGGGAAATCACACGTTGGCATGGGAAAAGACCTAGTGGGACTAGGTGAAGTGGAATAGACTTAGTGGGACTAGGCACACCTAGTGGGACTAGGTGAAGTGGAAAAGACCTAGTGGGACTAGGTGAAGTGGAAAAGACCTAGTGCGACTAGGCACACCTAGTGGGACTAGGTGAAGTCCCGGTGAGTGCAGCTGAGCACGGAGTCTTGGTCCGGGGGACTGAGCACGAGTCAAAGAAGGCTGGGAGCCCGTTCTCTTGAATTTGGGTTGAATTGGAAGCCTCTGGATCGGTCTGGTGATCGATCATGGAGATTGGCACGAACACCTGTTGTGGATCGGTCTGGTGACCGATCCAGAGAGGGTTGATCGGTCTGGGGATCGATCAGAGAAAGAATAGAGAACCCTTGGTTTGGCTTCTGTTTGGGTCCTGATCGTTCTGGGGAACGATCAGAGAGGAACCATGATCGGTCAGGCTGATCGTTCAAATATCGTGGGTTCCTCACTGTGACCGATTAGGATAAATCCTGATCGGTCAGGGAGTGCCTTGATCGGTCCCCAGACCAATCAGGTCACAACCTGATCGGTCTGGTGACTGATCAGTGAGGTTTGGCCTGCGAAGGCTGGGAATCCCAGCACTGCTGTGGATCGGTCCGGTGACCGATCCACGATCTGTGATCGGTCAGGGTGATCGATCATAAGGAGATCGCGATCTCAGGATTCTCATTGTGGACCGATCAGGCTGGAGCCTGATTGGTCTGAGCTTACCCTGATCGGTCCAGTGACCGATCAGGGACCTCTCTGATCAGTCCGGTGACCGATCAGAAGCTGAACTTTAATTCAAATTCACTGTCAGACGCTCTAATCGCGTCTATTTTCTCAGCCGATTCTGTGATACACTGCTGATTTCATTTGATATGTTGTCCTAATCTTCTGTTGGAGTGTGCAGGTGATACAGGGAGGATTCAAACCATGGGGGAGAGTCAACTGAGGACTCTCCTTGGTGCAGGTTTGTCTGTTTACCAATTTCAGGTTTCAACGGGCAGCTGACGCGGCTGGTAACTGACTAGCTGAAGAGGTCTTCAGTGGACTGAGTGCTCAGGGAGTCAGGGGTCAGGCTGTGGCTCAGTGGATGTTGTTGGAGTTTGACGATGTTGAGCTTGAGCTTAAGACAAAGCTGGAAGCAGAGGAGCAGAGTAGTGAACAGACAAAAAACTTGAGGAGTTTTGGCTGTGGTGTTTATGTGCTCTCTGTTGCTTTGTGCTTAAGTGTTCTTGTCACATCCTTGTGAGCTTTCCTTCTCGAGTGTCTCATGAGCTTAACTTGTATCCATCTGTGAGACAGCTTGTGGAGAGGTTTCTCCACCGAGAAGGAGGCGTTTGATATCCGGAGTTCACCGGGGCTTGATCTGCCGACGATCAAGGGATCACCCACCTCACGGGCACGCCAAGGAGTAGGGTCAAGTTATCCCCGAACCTTGTACATCGCGTGTTAGCGTCGGTTTGCTTTCCCTGTGTTTTTGTTTGCTGTTCTTCATTTCTGCTTCTGTGTTTTTGCTTCCGCTGCTACTAACCCTGATCACAGAAGTTTGCAAAGAACAAGCGTTTTAGTGTCTGGCTACATTCACCCCCCCCCCTCTATAGCCATCCAAACACCAACAACACCTACAAGAGCTCGAGGAACTTAGATTGGAAGCCTATGAGAGTTCACGTATTTACAAA
Organism: Boesenbergia rotunda; assembly: GCA_024364735.1. Classification (NCBI taxonomy): domain Eukaryota; kingdom Viridiplantae; phylum Streptophyta; class Magnoliopsida; order Zingiberales; family Zingiberaceae; genus Boesenbergia; species Boesenbergia rotunda. Next base: position 20,569 of record JAGFNQ010010147.1, read on the forward strand.
GAAAAGACCAAGGGTTTCCACGAGAAGAACATTTTGAGGAAAGAGTTTCATGCATGTGGGAGAGAAGGTGCTTTTGTTTAGATCTAGACTCAAATGGTATCCAGGTAAGTTGAGGTCTAGGTGGGAAGACCCTTTTGTTGTTACTAATGTGCTTCCCTTTGGTGTTATTGAGATACAGGACATGGCGGGCACGACCTTCAAGGTGAATAGACATCAATTGAAGCATTACCACGAGGGCATGGAGGGTACAAGAATGGAGAGTGTGGACTTGTACCATGAGATCTATCTGACTTAGAGTGGAGTCCGTTCTTTGCTTTTCCTTTCTGTACATACATTTTGATTTTCTCGCGATTTGCTTTGATTAGTTGCAAGTAGTACTTCTCTTATGTTTTTCTATGCATTGGAGGAATCATAAAGTGAAAAAAAAATTATTTAGATCATTGAGTCATGGATATCATGACATAGTTAGTTCTCAACTTGCATCTAGTTGTTGGTTGGTGAAGGATTCTAATATTGGATTGAGCATGATTAATATTGTTCCTAGAGATGACCACTTGTTGCTTACCATAGATTATTTTATGTGTGATGAACATTCATGCTTTGAAACTTTAGAACTTGCTCATTTCCTTTTTGGAATCATAGGGGCATATGATACATGGAATGGTGGAGCTATTCATCATGATCTTTGTTAGTCTTCCTTTCATTTGCACAATTATCCACCTCTTTTGTTATTTCTGCCCTATTTCTTTTCCTCTAAGTTGGTGAAGAACTTGATGAATTAGTTGCTTGAGATGGACAAAATCTTAGGTGTGGGGGAAAAGAAATTGACCTTGGATGCAATTAGTTTGATTTTGACATGATGGCAGTGAACAACTCAAAGAATGAAGCTGTGAAGTTCGAATTCCAACTCTAAATGATTATGGAGACTGCGCAAAGTAAGGGAAATGAAAAAAAAAAGAGTGGAACAACATAGTTGAAACTAAATGGATCTCTTGGATGTGATTTGGACTCGGAACGAGGAATTTGAAAGCTTCAAAGCTAAAGGCAAGGTAGTCTCCAAGAACTATGCAGTATCTTCATTTGCATTTGGAAAAAAAAGAAAGAAAAAAAAACATAACAAAACAGGAAATGAAAGAGAAAGAATGAATGATAGAAAAGAAATAATATAAAGAATTAGAAAAAAATGGTGCAGTTCAAGTTCTTGGAAAAGAAATAAAAGAGAGATAAGAAATAAAAAAGAGATGTGAAATATGGTGGCAGTTGAAGTTCTTGGAGTCAACCTTTGAGTGAAGCAAAAGTTGCTAGAACGAATCACTTGATTGCTGAAATTTCTGAATCTGAACATTACAGAAGCCAGACACTGAGTTGTTGAATTGCTGAAACTTGAAGTAAGGCCAAGTCTCCTGAATCTGAACATTGCAGAAATTTTACATGTCTGGAAACATTTGAAAGAGCTGTTGAAGTGCTGAGAATTGCTGAAATTGAACATTACAGCAGTTGCAAGCAAAATTCCGTGCCAATTCCATGCCAAATCAGAGAATTAATCATTCTTCCTTTAGATAATCGATTCCTCAACCTTCCTTGAGGCTATTGAATTAGTAATGGATGAAGAAGTTGAAAATTAAGACATCCGAAGTTGAGAAAGTGGAAAAGAACAGATTGCTGAAAAAATTTTCAGCAACTTGGGGAACTGTTGTAACATTGGAAAAGTGTTGCATTGCTGGGCTAAAAAGGGACCAGTTTCAGTGAATTATGGTGCCTTAAATGAACTATATTTTACCCCAAATAGGAACAACCGAACTGCCCACCATATCCACAGAACTTGCAGGAATTAGAAGTTGAAAATCCTGCAACCTTGAAAACTTTGCATCTCTGAACATTACAGCAGTTGCAAGCAAATTTTCAAGATTTTGAAGTTGCTGATTCTTCCACTTGCTGAGGTTGAAAAGGACTTAAGTTGTAGTGGTTGACAAGGACTTAACTACTGGCATCTAATCAGCAGTGAAAAGAGGGAAGGAAGAAGCAGAAGAAGAAAAAAAAGAGAAAAAGAAAAAAAAAGAGAAAAAGAAAAAAAAAGAGAAAAAGAAAAGAAAAGAGAAACATGAAGTGGAAGAAAGTGATGGTTAGATTTCTGAATTTGAAGTAGTGAACAAGGAGCCAATTGAATTTAAAAGTGAGTTAGTGATTGGAAGAAGCAAAACTTTGGCAGAAGACAGTTTCAGATTCTGCACATTTCATTCTGTTGGTGCTCTGATCGGTCTTCAAACCGATCAGGGAGGAGTCTGATCGGTCATTATGACCGATCAGAGGCAGCTCAGATTGATCAGAGGCACTCCAGACCGTTCGGAAGGCAACTAGATCGGTCCCTTAACCAATCAACAGAGTGGCACAGAATAGAACACTGAATTCAGTAATGTTTCTCATCAATCCGATCAGAAACACTCAATTCGATCAGAGGCATTTGCTTTAATAGGGGTGATAAGATGAGTTCACATGCAAGCTAATTAATTCATTAAGTTCCATCATCTAATGTTTCCTTTTGCTTTGCCCCACTGAATTCTTCACTTAGTAGCATAAATTTTCTTCTTGTTTACTTTCCTTGCAGTTTCATCTCCTCCATTAATATGCTCTATTTATTGTATGTGTCAAATGAATTCTTTTGATGAAAATCAGGGGGTGAGCAAGCTTATGATAGTGAAGAAGCATAATGATTCTTGAGTGGAACTCCACCACTTATTGAGTTGTGAGAAGTTAGGGATAGTCCTATGAGAGTTTCATGCTTGATCTATTGACTTGGATGAATTTATCGCTACCAATTGGCAAGTGTGAGATTGGAATTGATGTGGACTTGGTTCCAAAATGCTTGATGATCTTGAATAATTACCACTATGTGATTTTCTCCATGCAAGGAGAACTTGCCTAAGTTAATAAACTTGGTTTTTTTTTGCTCGAGGCGTGCAAAGAGTAGGTGTGAGGGAGTGATAATTAACAACTTGATGGATAATTTTTTATACCATTAGTGGGAAATTTGGGGCTCTAGGTGTGTATTTGTTTATTAAATGATGCATAATTGTTAATAGGGTGCATTTTCATTGGTTAATTAATTTTCCTAAATTTTTACACTCATGTTTCATTCTACTTGATGTTTGGACAGCTTGTGCATCAAAGGATCAAAAGGGCACATCAAGGGCTAAGATGGATCCATAAAGGTGATCTAATCACAACCCTCCACTTGGATCTAGGCACTTAAGTTGATTGAAATTTCTACAAGAAATCCTGGCCACTCATCAAGGGGAATGAAGGGTGGAGAGAAGAGCTAGGGAAGAGAAAGGGAGGCTACTGTTTGATTGGGGAAGAGGAGACGCAAGCTAGGGCAGCCGGTGGGGAGGAGGAGGAAGGATGGTTCACGCAGCCATGGAAGAAGGAGACCTAGGGACGCCTAGATCAATTTCTCTCTGATTAGCAGCTTGGACAAGCTCGGTTCCTCAACTCCACAGCCCATTCCATCTTCCAAGCCGGCTGGGAAGTGACCAGCTTCATCGGAGCAGAGTTTTCCTCCATCGGATAGCACTTTTCAGCTTCATTTTGCTTGTTTCTTTCCTTTACTTGCTGTAGAACACCACCTGCACTTTCCCCTCACTTGATTTCGAATTTCTTATTTATTCCCAGATTAAGAACCGAATTTCTAGCTTAGTTTTCTAGTTTTACAGTATACCTTTTGCAGAATTTTTCCATGTTCTCAACCTTTTACTACTTGAATGCAAGGTGTTTGTTTAATTGCTCCTATCAAACATGTGTTTGAGTATGAAATTGCTTGCCTTCTAGTTAGGAGTTTTAGATGAATCCTTGCTGTAATTTCCTGGTTGTGAGTGTTTTTTTTTTGTTGTCCCCTACATTTAGTTAGCTTAATACTTCAAATCCGAGTAGTTAAGGCTATTAGGTGGATGTTGATAGCTAAGTTTAATTGTTTTGTTATCCTCAAAACCCAAAAACATGTTTGGTTTAGCTAGCTTTCATTTTTTTCTGTAGTTTACTATTTTCTATAGATCAAAGAAGTGCATGCATCATATTGGGTCCTTGAGAGACGATTCGGGTTCAACTATTACTACATAATTTCTTGAAACGAGAAAATTAATTGAAACCGTAGCGCGACGACAATCGGTTATCAGCGGCCTCAACCCAGTTCCCCTGAGGGAATAGATTGTGGGCGGTCGGGGGATTTCCTCGGAGTTCTTCGGCGACCGGGTCTATGGACCTGCCTCCTCGGCCTAAGCCGCGCCCTGGGGAGGCCTGTCGTCCTCGTCCCTGAGGAGTCGGAGCCCGACCTCGACCGGCCTGCCGGCATTCCTCGGTGGCGTGGCCGTGGATCTGGTGGTACGTGCAGTATGGCCATCGAATCGGAAGGCACCCCTGGTCCACCTGCTGCACATGTCGCCTTTCGCCCCCCACTCGGTCAATGGGTCCGCGGGGCTGCAAATAGGTCCACCTGGGCACCTAGTGTCCTAGGCGGGGTTGGGAGGCGTCGTATTGGTCGACTCCTTCTTCCAAGCGGCCTGGGCTTCCTCCACATTGATATACTTGACAGACTTGCCCAATAGGTTGTCAAAGTCCTTCGGGGACTTCTTGATCAGCGAGCGGAAGAAATCCCACTCCTACAATCCTTGGGAGAAAGCACTGACCAGGACCTCTGGAGTGGCGGTCGGTACGTCCAATGCCACTTCGTTGAATCTTTTAATGTAGGCCCAGAGAGTTTCCTTCAGGCCTTGCATCAGGGCAAACAAGTTAAGGCTCGTTCTATGGTACCTCCTACTGCTGGCGAAGTGCTGGAGGAAAACCCTTTTGAGCTCCTCAAAGCTCGTGACCGACCTATCAGGGAGTCGGTCGAACCATCTCAGGGCTGGGCCGGAGAGAGTGGTTAGTAAGGCTCGACACTTGACACCTTCCGGGTATTGATGAAGCAGAGTCGCACACTCAAACTTCATCAGATGCTCCTCTGGGTTGGTGGACCCCACATACTCGGGGTGTTAGTGATATGAGAGAAGTGTCCTAAGGCAATCGCCTTATGATTGTTAACATTTATTTTAATAAATGATAATTTACTATTCGAGTATACATGTTAGTGTATTTGATTGGGATCTTAAACTCATCTACTGAATGTCCGCAATACAATTCACAGCATAAGAGAATTTGTGATGGGATCACAAGTGATTATCTCTACATGTGTAAATGTGAAGTATTGAAAATATCCCTAGTCGATGAATTGATTTTATCAGCTGATTCTTTAATCAGCTGATTCTCACTGGCTGGTGACATTGGGATGTCCGGAGATAAACATGGATGCTAGTTAAGGGAACTAGTTCATTGGAGTGACTAGCTGTAAGACTTCATATGGTTATCTATCTAGATATGTCAATGAAGTTCTTACTGCAGCTTAAGTGCGATGTTCCTTTGACTTGCGGTGTTCAAGTCATCTACGGTTCGGCTCGGTTTGGCCGGCCAAAGAGGGTGCCAAACCCCTTTGGTTTGGCCGGCCACAACAAGGGGATAAAATCAATTTATTTGGTTTAATTAATAAAATAAATCTAGCGCGATTTGTTTTATAAATTATGGATAAATAAATTTGTGTAAAGAAATTTATATAAATAAATTTATAGAAATTTATTCTTTTTATGGAAATTAAAATGATCCATGGAATGGTTTATTTTAATTTTATAAAATCAATTATGAATTGATTTTTTCATAATAAGAAAGTTTATAAATTTCTTATAAAATTTATTCCATAATAAAAGGAGAAGAAGTATTTGTTTTATTATAAAGTTAGTTATAATAAAACTTGGCTTAAACAGAATAATTAATAAGAGAATTTATAGGATAAATTTCTTATGAAAAATTCCGTTAAAGAGGAGACTTGGCAAGGGAGAAGCAACTATATAAGGGAACCAAAGGCAAGCCCTTAATTCCAATCAATTAATCAAGAGATTGTTGCTCCCTCTCTCTCTCTCTCTACACGCCTCTCTCTCTCTAGGGTCGGTGCCTCTCTCTCTAGGGCCGGCTCTTTCTCTCTCCTCCCCTAGGGCCGGCGCAACTCCCAAGGTGGGTGTGAGCTTCTTCCACCAAGAAGACCCCGAAGAAGAAGAAGCGGATCGCGTCTCCTTCCTTCCCTTCCCGGAATTTGGATTCCGATTCTTGGTGGTTAGTATCCTATTTTCTCTCTTGATCTTCTAGTTGTGCCTTTAGAGAATCTAGTAGTTCTCGTCGGCACAAAACTCGTGACTTTACGAAGTCATCCCGAAGAGAACTCGGCGTGGACGCGAATAGAGGCGAAGCTTCCAAGGGACGCTACGATTGGATCTCGTCCCTTCTTCTTCGAGTTACGCGAGGTACAAAGTAAATTAGTTTACTTTTTCGCAAAGTTTTATTTTATGATCATGTCCACACACCATAAGGTTGCAAGCTAGATACGTGGTTAGAATAATTTGAGAAATTATTTTATGCTAATTCTTCCGCTGCACGTAAAAATTTAAAATTTTACGAACTCGTATCCTTGTCGACATGCACCCGGTCCCAACAGTGGTATCAGAGCCGGTTAGTGTTCGACATAATCATATAATTGTTTTGTGGAAAACTTTGTCATAATCTCAATTTTGAAAAAATTTTCAATTATGGAAACTTTCCAATTATAATAAATTTTAGATTTAGGAATTTCAAAGTTTGGAAATCCTCATGAAATTTCGCAAACTTTTGAAATTTTCTAGTTTCTGAAATTTTATAATAATTGTGAAAACTTCCCATCTTTGGAAACTTTCCAATTTTGGAAATTTTTCTATTTTAGAAATTTTCTAATTTTAGAAATATGTAAGTTTTTATTGTACCAGAAACTTACAATTATTCTAAAAACCTATTATGAAATCTCGTAATTTTGGGCACATTCTTTCAAGAAAGTATAGATAAATTTATGGACAATTAATTGACAATTAAATTTGAATTGGTTTTTAAATTGACAACAAAATTTTTTATTTTGGATTGAGCCTTGGGGAGTCGTCCAATTTAAAGTTAGTTGTTGGAATTTAATTTCCCAATTTTGAATGAGATTGTCATGTTTGATTTGGAATGAGCCTCGGGGAGCCGTCCAAATTGGATTTACGACAAATTTCTTTTCTTTGGGTATCTGAGCCTCGGGGAGCCACCCTTAGAAAACAATTTGTTGTAATTAATTAAATTCATGAATAAAATATGATTTAAGAGGTGATGCTCTTACATATTGTTGTCTCCAAAATTAATTAGGAAAATGGTTTCCTATAGAGTTTTCTTAAATGATATTTTCATGAAAATAATATGTAGTTGAATTAAGGGATTTGTCTCTTAATTTAATAAGATTTGATTTAGAGAAATCAAAGTCTTAAACATATTATTTCCGAAATTGATTATGACAATTTAGGAAATTGTTTCCCAAAACAATTCCTTGAATAAAGTATGAAATTAGAATTAGGAAATCCGGTTCCTAATTCAATTTATGAGACTTGATAAATTAAGTCACATACATACTTTATTAAGGAAATCGTTAGTCATGACATAATTATATGTCATGAATGTGCTTAGAAAAGAAAGGATGAGACCCAAAACCCCTTACAAAATATTAAGGTCAATACCTTCCATTAATATGGTTAGAATCGGAGTTTTGTTTCTCGTTTGGGTTGATGGACACATCCATGCCCGACTTGAACCTCAACATGTTCAAACCATGGAATTAGTTTATGAATAATATAGTTGGAGTCAGAGGTCAATCCTTAGTTTTAGTTGTTGGTCACATCCAAGCCTGACTAAACAGTTGAATGAGTTCCAACCATATTAAAACTATTTCTTGATTAATGGGTCAGCCTTAAGCTTGGAGCATCGATTTGTTGAGCCACAGCCAAGGTCGATGTAAAGAGAG
>JAGFNQ010010148.1:0-35568 GCA_024364735.1 Boesenbergia rotunda
GTAAAACCAGACGATATACCGAAAACGGCCTTCCGAACGAGATACGGACACTATGAGTTCGTAGTTATGCCATTCGGAGTAACCAACGCTCCGGCTATGTTTATGGACCTGATGAATCGGGTATTCTCGGCAATTTCTCGACAAGTTCGTAATCGTCTTTATCGACGATATTCTTATCTATTCCAGGACCCCAGAGGAGCATGCCGAACACCTGAAGCTGGTATTGCAACTTCTTCGGGAAAAGCAACTCTATGCCAAATTCTCCAAATGTGACTTCTGGCTCGACCAAGTGTCGTTTCTAGGTCACATTATTTCCAAGGAGGGAGTAATGGTCGACCCACTCAAGATCGAAGCTGTTAGTAACTGGAGCAGACCAAAGAACGCAACTGACATCCGGAGTTTTCTCGGTCTGGCCGGCTACTACCGGAAATTTGTTGAGGATTTCTCCCGTATCGCAGCACCTATGACTGTTCTTACCAGGAAGAACAAAAAGTTATATGGACTGATGACTGCGAAAGGAGTTTTCTGGAATTAAAGAAGAGGCTCACCAGTGCACCTATTCTTATTCTTCCAGACAGCAACCAAGGCTTCGATATGTACAGCGACGCTTCCAAGCTGGGACTCGGCGCAGTACTTATGCAGAATGGTAAGGTAGTTGCCTATGCCTCTAGGCAACTCAAGGAGCACGAAAAGAACTACCCTACCCACGACTTGGAACTAGCCGCTGTGGTCTTTGCGCTCAAGATATGGAGGCATTACTTATATGGAGCGCAGTGCAAGATATATACAGACCACCAGAGTCTCAAATATTTCTTCACTCAAAAGGACCTCAACATGCGCCAACGCCGATGGCTCGAGCTAGTTAAAGATTATGATTGCGAAATATTTTACCATCCTGGAAAAGCAAACAGAGTGGCAGATGCTCTCAGCAGGAAGACTAGTGCTACTCTGTTATCTTTATCGGCGTTATCCCGACCACTAGAGCGGGAAATTATGGATTTCGGAATAGAGGTTATCACCGGACGGCTTTCTTCTATATCGATAGCACCTACGCTATTCGATAATATTCTGGAAAAGCAAAAGGGTGATCTAGTCCTTCAGAAGATCAAGCAGGGAATTTTTGAAGGCAAGGGCGAGGGTTTTCATATCGCCGAAGACGGGATATTATACCTTAGGGATCGACTCTGTATCCCTAATGATCCGGAACTACGAAAGATGATTCTAGAGGAAGCTCACTCGACTCCTTATGCGATGCACCCGGGGGTCCACCAAAATGTACCAAGATCTGAAGACAAGGTTTTGGTGGTCCGGTATGAAACGTGACGTAGCTCAGCATGTCAGCACCTGCCTGACCTGCCAACAAGTTAAGGCTGAACATCAGAGGCCTGGAGGAGTTCTTCAACCGATCCAGATCCCTGAATGGAAATGGGAAGATATTTCTATGGATTTCATTTCTGGACTTCCCAAGACTACCAATGGATACGACGCTATTTGGGTTATCGTCGACAGATTGACGAAATCAGCCCACTTCTTGGCAATCAAGATGACTTATTCTATTGAGCAGCTGGCTCAACTATATGCCAAGGTGGTTATTCGACTACATGGAGTTCCGAAGACTATCATCTCAGATAGGGACGGTCGCTTCACTTCGCACTTTTGGGAGTGCGTATAGAAAGCTCTCGGCACGAAGCTGCGGTTCAGCACAGCCTTTCATCCACAGACCGATGGACAGACTGAGCGAGTGAACCAAGTGCTCGAAGACATGCTCCGAGCCTGTGCCCTGGATTTCAAAGGGAGCTGGTGCCGATATCTATGCTTGGCGGAATTCGCCTACAACAACAGTTACCAAGCTACTATCGGAATGGCACCGTACGAAGCGCTTTATGGACGGAGGTGCAGATCTCCACTCTGTTGGTTCGAAGGTGGTGAAAAGAAGGAAATGGGACTCCAGACCGACTTTATTGATGCCACCACCCGGGCTATACAGAACATTCGTCAAAGGATCGAGACTGCCCAGAGCCGGCAGAAGAATTATGCGGACAAGCGACGTAGGCCGCTGGAATTCCAAGTTGGAGACCTTGTCTTCCTCCGAGTGGCTCCTATGAAAGGAGTTATGAGATTTGGGAAGAAAGGGAAACTAAGTCCGCGATATGTAGGGCCGTATAAGGTCCTAAAGAGAGTTGGCCAGGTAGCTTACGAGCTGGAACTACCGCAGGAGATGTCGGCGATTCACAGCGTGTTCCACGTCTCTCTGCTTAAGAAATGCACGCCCGACCCAGACCAGGTGATCGAACCACAGACGGTTCAGATCCAGGAGGACCTAAGCTTTGAGAGTCGGCCCATTCAGATATTGGACCGAGAGGTTAAGAAACTAAGGAGCAAGGAAGTGCCCTTAGTAAAGGTCCTGTGGCAAAGTCAGAAATTCGAAGAAGCCACCTGGGAAAGAGAAGATGAAATGAAACGCAAGTACCCCGAGTTGTTTTAGTTCGAGGACGAACTTTCTATAAGGGGTAGGGGATTGTAACGCCCCAAATTTTGGGCTTGTTTTTTTTTTTTTCCTTTTCTCAATGCAATTGTACGACTTTATTTGATAAGAAATAAAAGTCCCAATATGTGATTTCATAAAACCCCTATATGCGATTGCATAAATTTTAATTGATGATTTCATGTGATTGCATAAGAGTATGATTTCATGTGATTACATTATGATGTGATTATGCAAAATGCGAAGTATGTAATTTCATGATTGATTATAAGATTTGATTAAGAGGGATTATGAAATTACATAAGGAGTGAAATGTGATTCATGAATCACATATGTGATTCCATGAATTCGAATTCATGAAATCATATGGAATGGAATGGGCTTAGTGGGCTTATGCTTGATTAAAACCAAGAGGAGCAAAAATGTGCTCTCACCAAGGATTGAACCTTGGTACTCTTGGCAAGCAAAGCCTTGAGGAGTAGACTTGGTGACCATCTCACCAGGGGAGAAGATGTTGAGAAGGAAGTAGGGAAATCCTTGTTAAGGGTTAGGGAAGGTGAAGAGGTGGAAGAAAACTCTTGGTGAAACACCCCTTGGTGAAAGGGTGCTTAGTGAAGAGGCACCATGCCTCTTCACTAAGTATAAAAGGGGGAGGAGAGTGTGAGAGCACAATCACTCATTCCCTCCTCTTGCTATTGCCGAGAGCCCCCTTCCACTCCTCCCTCCAAACACTAATCTTCCTCCCCTCCCCCAAGTGGCCGAAAGCCACCTTCTTCTCCCCTTCTCCACCGAAGCCAAGCAACACTCTCCCCTTGTGGTTGCCGAAACCCAAGGTTAGGGTTGACATTCCCTAAACTCCCTTGAGTACCTCTTGCAAGACAAGGAGCATTCAAGGATCTCAAGGGCAAGGACCAAGGGCACCATCCCTCCAAGTTAAGGGTACCATCCCTCCAAGTTAAGGGTACCATCCCTCCAAGTTAAGGGTACCATCCCTCCAAGTTAAGGGTATACCCTAAGGATTTAGCGAAAAAGGTAAGTGCCCCTCGCCTGTAGCATAATTGTTTGCGAATAAGTTGCATGATGTCCTCTAAAGTTTCGGCCACTACCCTAACCAAGGGTTAGGGTGTGCCATATGCTACTACATGTTTGATTAAATGCTACATAATGTATGGAATGTTGTATGATAAATTCTTGATGACATGTATGTTCCGGCCAACCCTAAACTAGGGTTAGGCCTTGGACAAAACCCCATGCTATGATTGCTTCCATGATGCTTGATATGATTATGAGGAAATACAACTCAATGCAAGAGGTCCAACCTCTTTACAACATTCGGCCAACCCAAGAATAGGGTTAGGTCCTAAACCTATTTACATGCCATGCTACCCTAATGAATGCTTATGATATTGCATGCTTTGAATGACATGAACCATGCTTGTATGATCTAGGAAAGTGAAGAATACATGATGATGATTTTCGGCCAAGGGAACCCTTGGACCTTATTTATGTTCACTTTTCATGAAAGCATGTTATACTATGATATGAATGAAATGCATGAATGAATACCTATGTAATGCATAAATAGTTATCATGGATTATGAGTTTATGTATGATGAAGGCCAAGGCCTAAAGTAATGCTCCCTTGAAAGGAAGGGACTAAGAGCATGCTTAAAAGGGAAATGTACATGATAACTATGTTACTTTATGATTGGCTTGTACCACAAACTCTTAAATGAGTTCATGATGGGTCCTAGGCTGAAGGACTTTTTGAGAAGGCCTAGAGACCCCCAGGCTGAAGGATTTTCAAGAAGGCCTAATAAGGAACCCTTCTAGGTCAAGGCTAGCTACCTTGTGCCTAAATAGGGTTCATGTGCACAAAACTAAGGGTACAAGCCGGGGCCCCCAAAAGATGACTATGTTATATTCAAGTACTATGTATATGTTTTCAAAAGGAAATCTTTTCATAAAATTACTATGCTCACTATGTCTACCATGCTTAATGATCCCATGTCTTAACACGTTATGTTTACCATGCTTAATGACTTCTATGCTTAACATGTTATGCTTCTATGCTATACTTGATATGCTTACGAATTGACGACGTTTTGTGAGTAGGACAAGGCCTTACTAAGCATTACTTATAGTTTTAGTGTTCTTATGCTACAGGACACTAACTAAGGAAGCTGCAGGAAGAAGAGCAAGGGAAATGTGATAGTGACGGTGGATTAAAGATCTTGCTCGCTCTATGTTTTGTTTTCAATTTTGAAACCTAAGGATGTTATACACCTTCTTCTGCACACTACTCTAAGATTGCTCTTATGTTTGGCATTACTCTACTTCATGATAAGTTTTTGCTATACTTGTGAACATATGATGTCTTCATCTTGATTGTATGGATACACCACTCTATTCGATTATGCTAAAGTAGTTGATATGATACTTCCCTCATAACATACTATCTTGTTTATGCTCATGATCCACTAAAACTCTATCATACTTGCCATGCCTAGTTATGCTTAGATCACTTATGATATTCGGCCATCACTTGCTGGTTTGAGTCCTCTCATGTTCAACACCCTTATGCTCCCCATGTTGCATGCCACGATCATGTTAAAACCTTCCATATGTTTAGATCCTTACTTGTCAATATTGTATCATGCGCATGGACACCACATACTTTATGCATTTCATGAAACTTGCTCCTAAATGCTATAATGCCCATACATGTTTCGGCCTACTCATGTATAAAATTTGTTTTTAAACCCTAGGCTTCATGCTCTCACGTACAAGCATGATCTACATGCTTTCAAGTCTTATGCTTCCGCTCTTGTATGATCGCATGCATCTAAAGCTTAGATGGAAATGAATACATGAAGTAGTCATGTTAACATTACGTGAATGATGTTATGCTTCCGCTATATGATGCATAAAGTAGTATAAATATAAGCATTAGTAAAGATGTTATGAATGTTAAAGTAACGCCACAAATCCTTAGAGGATTTAGGGCGGGACTTTACATTCACCTTGTGCCGCCGCCTCCCCGATAAGATGGGTCACTCCCGGCCACCTTGGAAGAAATACTCCTTCTTCTTCCTTTGCGCCGGCGACCAAGCAAGGAGGATTCCTCACAACTGCTGCCGACCAAGTTGGAAGATGACAATCCCTCCTCCTGCTTGCTTGTATCCACGGCCGGCACCTTGGAAGAAGAAGACCTTCTTCACCCTTCGCTGGTGATCAAGCAAGGTGTGAGGTTGCGCTCGTACTCCCTCTAGAGCTCGCTCTGGCCAAGGAGGATGCAGGTGAAGACCTTATTCCTTGCTTGCCCGAGCTCTAGGAGGAGAGGAGAGTTGAGAGGAGAGGAGAAGAAAACTTCTCCCTCGTTTACCACCGCCGGCCTCTTGAATCCTAGGAGAGAGATGGAGAGGAGAAGAGAGATAGGTTATTTGGATGCTTAATTGGAATAATTCTGAATTAATTCATTAGCCTTGGTTTCATGACTCCTATGAGGTATTTATAGGGCTATGGTAGGGACCATGAGGAGGAGTTGGGTCTTGGCCCGCTAATAGATCCAAATCCGATCCATTAATGGAGATCCATTCCACTAATGGATCCTCATTGAACTTCCTCACCAACCCCCATATTTTCATATGGGCTCCACCTATTATGAGTTGTCCATCTCCCCGTGTTTAAGATATCGAATGCTCGATAATTAATTTAAATTACTGACAATTTTAATTAATTATCCTCTTGATCCTTGACTAGTACCACTCAACCTTTTTATCATGTCGGACCATAGTCCACTTGTAAGATTTGACATGACGATCCTTTTGAACTCATCAAGGGGGCATCATCATCCCGACTAACCAGGACACGGATTCCGTCAATAATCAACGGCACACCATATAGATAATATTATTACCCAACTTACCGAGCCTATCGATCTAATAGAATATATCTCACCCATTGGTAAATCAAAGTAATAATAATTAAATATACGTGCCCGTTATTATTTCGGGATTTAGAGATCGTACTCCATAATATAAATCGAGGTCTAATCCAATCTATGAAGTCAGTACAAAATTGGATGACCTCTCTATTGGTCCTATTCAATGCACACAAAGTACACTAGTGCAATTCTATGGTTAAGACAAACCACACCTAATTACACTACAACCATCCCGATGTTTTCTCCAACTCCATCTCGGTTGTGAACCTCTTTCTTATACTTCTGCAAGGAACTTGATAGCATGATCTTCTGTGCCTCACCGCGCACCATGATTTCTACAATGCAAAGTATGAGACATTTTGTGGATATACTAATATAAATATGCACCGTGTGATTTTGCGATTCTCTATTAAAATGTAAATGTATTTTAACCAAAAGCAAGACTTTTAGTATACATCCTAACAATCTCCCACTTATACTCAAAGACTTTGCTATTTTTAAAATGTCATATATCTGACCCCTAGATCCTTCATATGCCTAAAAGCTCTCACTACCAAGGCCTTAGTGAAAAGATCTTCCTAGGTCGTTCTCTGTTGTACTCTGGGCAACAACAACATTTCCTCTCCTGGGTGGTACTTGCGCTCTATGTGTTTACTCGCCTTATGGACCCGTGGTTCCTTCGAGTTTGCCACTGAACCTTTTTAATCACAACAAAATGTGATGTCCCTAAGCAAACCAGGAATCACATATAAGTCCATCTTGAGGTTCTTGAATCATGTAGCTCTATTGGCTGTCTAAGGGACTGTCATCCATCCAGCTTCCATTTTGGAGTCTATCATGCAGCCGTTGCGCGACACTCTTGATAGATCGAGTGCATTGCTAAAGGGGGGGGTGAATAGCACTTTTTCGAGATTTTCTCTACAAAGAGGTTAGCACAATACAAACAAAATATGTGAAAGACAAAAGAACAATGCTAACTCAGAGTATTTTTACTTGGTATCTACCCCGAAAGGTGACTAATCCAAGGATCCACGCGGTTGTGCACTCTCCACTATGAAACCCTCTTTCAAGGTGGAGAAACCTTTACAAAAGTCGTCTTCTTCATCTTTACAAGATGCGATGAAGAGCGAGAGGAAGATCTGATCAATCGGGGCACTAGCAGCACTTTGGTACAGTAAGAAACCATACCGTACTCGTGCCAAAAAGTCTCCTTTTTATAAGAGAACAGGACAACTTCACAAGCTGTCCAACCCCGCACCAATCGACTGCCCCTGGAGTAGTCGACTAACCTAGCTTTAAATGCCATCCAACGACTAGTTTTTGGGGGTGACCAATCGACTGCCCCTAGGGCAGTCAACTGGTCCGAGGCAGAAAACTTTCTGTGAGTTTTGGCAGTTGACTACCTTTCAACCAGTCGACTGTCCAACCTCTCCACTCACTTACATTCATTCCGAACACTCTCCTTCACATGTGTCTTCACGTATGCTCCCTTGGCTTGCCCCTTGAAGTCTTCTTCCTCTGGCTATCATCCCTCGGTTGCGCACACAAGCCTTCCCTTGGCTTGCCTCCATGCCACTCTTCATGTGTGCCCTTGAAGTCCACTTCCCGGCTTGCCCTTGGAGTCCTCCTCCCTCGACTATCGTCCCTTGGATATGTTCTCCATGTGTGATTCTCCAAGTCCTGCAAACTCAATCATACATATCAAATACAACACAACACCCTAACCTTAAACATATTGGCACACACACATCAAAACCATGATCTTCCCGATCATTCTTGGGTCGATTGCCTCATCAATCTCCCCCTTTTTGATGTATGGGAATATGCTTAAGTTAGGGAATAAATAATAACCAATTAACAGTAAATAACAGTAGCAATTGAAAAATAAGACATAGTAAAACTAAGAGGAACCTCCCCCTTAACCCATGCCTTCTCCCATTTTTAATTCTTATCATAAACCAAAATTAAACCATAAGTTAAGTTGCAAACCTAACTTAACAACAAGCAACATCTATTGAAAAAACAAGACATAGCAAAACCAAAAGGAACCTCCCCCTTAACCCATGTCTTCTTCCCATTTTCAATTTTCATCATGATCCAAGATCAAGTCAAAAGTTTTAGCTAAAAATCTATTAAAAATCTAACTTAAACCACCCATTCTCCCCCTTTGACACCATCAAAACGATTGCCCACAGCAATACTAACCCATGGCATCAAATGAGAGAATAACTCATTTCTGAAAAAAAAATCTCAAAATCGGAAATTAGTCGTGCCAGTCGACTGCCCCAAGGGCAGTCGACTGATACTCTTTCAGTCAGATTTTTCAGGTTCTGAGACGAATTTCAGAAACCTCCCAAAAATTTCAAAAAATTCAATAAATTATAAAAATTTGTAGGCAAGTTTGATATAATATACTCTATTAAGGAAAAATATCAGTTCATGAAAAATATCAAACATGCTTGACTTTTGACTAAAGTTCAAAATTCTTGAAAATCATTAAGTTTGTATCAAAATCTCAATCTAATTTTGAAATCATATATCTTCTAAGCTTATGACAAAACATATAAGACATAAAATGATTTTCAAATGTTTAAAATGTCCAACCATGATCTTTGGGTAAGATGTCCATTAATTAAACACTTGCTTTCCCCATGGTTGGTCTATTTTCAATAATTTTGATACATTTAATGATTCAACACTATGCCACAAGCACAAGTGAACCAATTGTATCATCGTAATGGATCAAGCACCACCTTTTTAATCTATTTCCCCAAGGTTCATCCTAGACTTCTACAAAACACATACCAAGGCCTCTTCTTAAGGATGTGAACTCCGATTCCGGAAGAGGCTTGGTAAAAATGTCGGCAAGGTTTGACTTTGACTCAACATAGTGTAATTCTATGTCTCCCCTTGCCATATGGCCCCTAATGAAGTGATGCTTCACTTCAATGTGTTTTGTTCTAGAATGGTGAACCGGATTCTTAGTCAAATTGATTGTACTTATATTATCATACAAGACTTTGACCTTGGAATAATGTAACTCAAAATCCTCTAAGGTGTGCATGATCCAATGTAGTTGGGATACACAACCACCCATTGCCACATATTCGGCCTCCATTGTTGATAGGGCAACACATGGTTATTTTCTACTACTCCAACTAACTAAAGAAGACCCAAGGAATTGACATCCTCCACTAGTACTCTTCCCATCTAGTTTACACTCGCATAGTCCGAGTCGGTGTATCCAATAAGATCAACATTTGGGGTTCTAGGATACCACAACCCGACATTGAGAGTACATTTAACATACCTTAGAATCCTCTTTACTACCATCCAATGAGACTCTTTGGCATATGATTGGTACCTTGCACACATACCTACCGCAAATAGTATATCGGGTCTACTAGCTGTTAGGTATAATAGACTACCATTCATGCTCCTATATTATTTTCAGTCTACCATTTTCCCTTTAACATCACTATCCATTTTCACATTTGTTCCTATAGGGGTAGATGCTACCTTAGCATTTTCTAAGCAAAATTTCTTTAGCATTTCCCCTGCATACTTAGTTTGAAATATATGTGTCCCTTCATTTGTTTGCTTAACTTGAAGACCTAAAAAGAAGGTTAACTCTCCTACAAGACTCATCTCAAATTCATCTTCCATACACTTGATGAACTCATGTAGAAAATCACTATTTGTTGACCCAAAGATAATATCATCGACATACACTTAGGCAACAAATATATCCTTATCCTTAGATTTTAGGAACAAAGTTGAGTCAATTGTTCTTCTCCTAAAACCATTATACACTAGATATGAAGAAAGACTTTCATACCAAGCCCGAGGAGCTTGTTTCAATCCATACAAGGCTTTTCTCAATTTGTAGACATGTCTAGGGTAATTTGGGTCTTCAAACCCAGGGGGTTGTTCTACATAGACCTCTTCCTTAATGACCCCATTAAGGAATGCCGACTTCACATCCATTTGGTGAAGTGTGAAACCCATGTGAGCGGCATAGGCTAGTAGAATTCTAATGGACTCTAATCTAGCTACAGAGGCATATGTCTCATCATAGTCTAGTCCCTCAACTTGATTAAACCCCCTAGCTACAAATCTAGCCTTATTCCTAGTAATTTTGCCTTGATCATCTAGCTTGTTCCTAAAGACCCATCTAGTGGTGACAATGGTGCAATCATTGGGCCTAGGAACTAACTCCCAAACTTCACTTCTTTCAAATTGATTTAATTCTTCCTGCATAGCTAAAGCCCAATCCACATCACCTAATGCCTCATTAATAGATTTAGGTTCTAATTGAGAAATCAAGGCAATTTGACTACTTTAGTCTATAAAATAGGACCTAGTCCTTACCCCTTGAGTGACATCACCTACTATTTGGTCAATGGGAGGATCTTGGTGATGCCTTAAGGGCCTAGAGGTTATGGGTTCATTTACTACATGGTCCTCATCCTCTGGTGTACTTCTCTCTCCCTATTGATCATTGCCCCCTAAATTTAGGTCTTGGATTCCTTGGGCAAGGGGTTGGATTTCTTCCATGTCCTTATCAATTGATGCTTTTCTAGGGTAAGTGTTGGTAGATTCATCAAAATCAATATTTGAAGATTCCTCAATTACCTTGGTCCTTTTGTTGTAGACTCTATAACCCCTACTAGTGGATGAGTAACCAACCAAAATTCCCTCATCGGCTTTAGATTTAAACTTCCTTAGATCATCCTTGGTGTTTAGAATGTAAGCCTTACATCCAAAGACCCTAAAGTAATGAACTTGTGGAATTCTCCCATTCCACAACTCAAATGGGGTTTTACCTAAGAACCTATGTACTAAAACTCGGTTTTGAATGTAACAAGCGGTATTTACCGCTTCGGCCCAAAAATAGCTAGGAAGGGAATATGCATTAAGCATAGTCTTAGCGGCTTCTTGTAGGGCTCTATTTCTCCTCTCTACTACCCCATTTTGTTGATGAGTTTTTGGGCATGAAAATTCATGCTTATACCCATTTTCTACATAAAATTGTGAGAAGTTTGAATTTTGGAACTCCCCACCATGGTCACTGGTCACTCCTAATGCGGTTGATTTTGAGGTGTTTCTCATTTTCAACCCTCTTACTAAACCCTATAAAGATCTCTAAAGTATCATCCTTATATTTCATAAAGAACACCCAAGTAAATCTATAAAAGTCATCTATAATAACTAAACAATACTTACTCCCTACTAGTGAATGAGTGCTATGACAATCAAAGAGATCAATGTGTAATAGCTCTAAAGGTAAAGTAGTGCTAGTTAAGGTTTTACCTTTGTGTGATGATTTTGATTGCTTACCCTCTTGGCATGCATCACACATCTTGGTCTTCTCATACTTGATCATAGGGAGCCCCTTCACCAACTCCTCCTTTGCCACTCTTGCAATGCTCCTCATGTTGATGTGCCCAAGTCTTCGGTGCCACAACCATCCTTCTTCTTCTTCTTTAGACATGAGACACTTAGGTAAATTATTAGAAGCATAAGCAAGATTAAGATAGTAAAGATTAGCCTCTCTATACCCTTCTAATATGATATTTTCCAACCCATTTTATTTAATTAGACATTTTCTAGAATGAAATTCAACCCTATAGCCCGCATCACACAATTGACTTACACTAAGTAAATTAAATTTCATATCTTTAATCTAAAGCACTTTGTGGATAGAGATTGTAGGAGATACCTCAATGGCGCCCCTACCAATTATTTTGAGTTTCCCACTATTTCCAAAGGAAACGGTCCCTTCTCTTGGGGAGCTAATAGTGGTGAACTTGCTCACATCTCCGGTCATATGTCTTGAGTACCCTCTATCTACTATCCACATGTTTGAGTCATCCTTGACCTTCTCCTCCTTCTTCTTTTTCTTCTCCTTTTCTACAATGAATGCTACACCTTTTTCTTTTGAAGAGAGGTTAGCTTGCTCATGTAATTCAAATTCACAAAACAAATAGTCTAACTTTACCATAGATAAATTCCTTGATACTTTGTAGGCATCAACCATTGATGCCCACAATGTAGTCCGAGGGAAAGATTGCAAGACATACCTCACGAGATCTCGATTTTCCACTTTCTCACCAATTACATGTAGTTCGTTGATGATCTCCTTGACTCTCCCATGTAATTGGCTCATGGTCTCGTTGGTCTTCAAGGAGAGCGATTGTAGTTGGGCAACTAGTAGATCCTTATTTGCCCTTCTTGACTCGTTGGACCCTTCATTGAGTTCGACGAGTTTCTCCCATAATTCCTTGGCGCTCTTGAAAGACCCCACCTTGTTGAGTTGTTCCTTTGAAAGTCTGCATTGAAGCGTGGTGGTGGCCTTCGCGTTGGCTTGCGCCTTCTTCATGACTTCCTTCGGCCATGTTCTCATTGGTAGTTGCTCTCCTCTTTCGTCGATGAGTGCATCGAATCCATCTACAACACTTATCCAATTCTCAATGTCATTCATTAAGTAATATTGCATTCTACCTTTCCAGTAGGCGAAGTCATTTCTGTCGAAGAAAGGAGGCCTTGCAATGCTATAACCCTCTTGAAACATCATTTCCTTGTACTCCGGTCGACGGTGAGTTCTCCCGAAGCGAACCGGCTTTGATACCAATCATTAGATCGAGTGCGTTGCTAGAGGGGGGTGAATAGCACTTTTTGATATTTTCTCTACAAAGAGGTTAGCACAATACAAACAAAAATATATGAAAAACAAGAGAACAATGCTAACTCAGAAGATTTTACTTAGTATCCACCGCGAAAGGTGACTAATCCAAGGATCCACGCGGTTGCACACTCTCCACTATGAAACCCACCTACAAGGTGGAGAAACCTTTACAAAAGTCATCTTCTTCCTCCTTACAAGATGCAATGAAAAGCGAGAGGAAGATCTGATCAATCGGGGCACTAGCAGCACTTTGGTACAGTAAGAAACTGTACCGTCCTCGTGCCAAAAAGTCCCCTTTAAATATGAGAACAGGACAACTTCGTAAGCTGTCCAGCCCCGCACCAGTCGACTGCCCCTGGCCTAGCTTTAAATGTCAGCCAATGGCTAGCCAACAGCTAGTTTTTGGGGGTGACTAGTCGACTGCCCCTAGGGCAGTCGACTGGTCCGTGGCTGAAAACTTTCTGTGAGTTTTGACAGTCGACTGCTCAGCCTCTACACTCACTTACACTCACTCCGAACACTCACCTTCACGTGTGCCTTCATCTATGCTCCCTTGGCTTGCCCCATGAAGTCTTCTTCCTCTGGCTATCGTCCCTCGGATGCTCACACAAGCCTTCTCTTGGCTTGCCTCCATGCCACCCTTCACATGTGCCCTTGAAGTCCACTTCCCGGCTTGCCCTTAGAGTCCTCCTCCCTCGGCTCTCGTCCCTCGGATATGTTCTCCATGTGTGATTCTCCAAGTCCTGCAAACTCAATCACATATATCAAATACAACACAATACTCTAACCTTAATCATATTGGCACACATACATCAAAACCATGATCTTCCCGATCATTCTTGAGTCGATTGCCTCAACACCACTCAGTATAGCCTTGCACCTCACCTTATGCATTTTTGGGTATCTCTAGTCCGGACTGATGATGATCCACATGTCCACCTGAGTTTTCAGGTGGACTTCCATCCTACTCTTCCAATAAGAGAAATCTTCTCTGGAGAAGAGAGGTGGTCTGGCGGTGCTATATCCTTCTTGCATGGTCATTTGAATTTATCTAAAAAGAAAATTAAAAAAAGAAACTTGTTCCAAGACTAAGTCTTGGATTAGTAGTGCGGCAGAAAAAAATAGTAATAAAAAAATTGAGTGGTGTTGCACCAACCTCGATTAACGAGAAAAATACGAATAGAAAAAATATTAAAATCTGAAAAAAAAAACGCTCAACTGTTGGTTGCACCAAATTTGAGCCCTAGGTCGAACCCACGCCTAATGTTAAAATTTAACAGTCTGAGCTATCTTGGTTCTGACTTTGGGCTTCCTAAATGGAACCGTAGGTCGAACCGACGCCTAATGTTCCCTCCTACGGGGAACGCGTCTCACCTACTCCTCTTATGAGAGATTACCTATTTGCTAACCGGCTCCTCCGGTTGGACTTTTGCCTAACCCCCCTGGATCAGGTCTTCGTGTCCAGTCCGCGACCACGACTTATTGCCCAGCTTCACTCACCAGGTCTTCGGTGCCCAGTCGATGACCAGGACTTATTGCCCAACTTCACTCACCAGGTCTTCGGTGCCCAGTCCACGACCAGGACTTATTGCCCAACCTTATGTCAGGACTTCGTGTCTATCCTAGGACTTTTCTGCACACTTGAGTAGCGTCATTAGATCACAACAAACCCTTAACATATGAACCCTTTGTTATTATCAAAACACGAGTTCGATCTTGGTGCTTCTGGCACCAACATTGTCTTCTTCCAAGTTGTGGCCGGTGTAACCTTGCGAAGGCTAGGAAGAGCCGACGGCAAGGAGAGGAGGCTCTAGGTGTCGGCGGTGAGGAAAAGGAGTGGAGGCCAACGACGGGTTTGCTTAGGAAGAAGAAGAGCTCTCTTATCTCTTCTTCTCCTACTTCTTCATCTTCCAATCCTTTTTGATCTCGGCTTCCTTGTGGCCGGCGCACCTTGGAGATCTTGGAGTGGTCGGCACCGCAAGGAGGAGAGGAAGAAGATGGCCGGCGGCAACCCTAGTAGCTAGGGTTTGTTTGCCGCGTGGAAGAAGGAAGAAGAAGGTGATATTGGAAGGCCTTGGTGACCTCGGTTCTTGGTAGATCGTCGCCCACACGACGTCCAAGAGGGGAGGGTCATACAATAGAAGATCACGAGGTAACGAGAGGTATAACCTTCTCTTACGGCTCTTAGTTCTTTCTATTATTTTATGTGGTTGTTTAATTATCATAGTTGATTAATTATTTATTAATTAATTGTATGATAATTAATTGTCATGGACCTCGATGATAAACACAAAAATCGGCGATCCACTCTTCATATTTTCCGTGACTAATTGGTTAGGCGAGTTACAAGGCTTAACCATCAAGTTTGGCCAAGTTATAACTCGAATCAATTAGTACGGCGACGAGACGGTCCTTTGGGAGATATGTTTCTATTCGGATTAAATTTTTTAATCCATGGACATGGAGAGGTTTCCCATGGATGACCCGGTATTCTCTTAGGAATCCCGCCAAGCTATCCAACAACTACGACATTGTTTTGCCGTGCATTTTGATTTACTTTCGATCTAGACATATTGTACACTCCATCATGGAGTATAGGATCGATGGATATAAATTAAAATAGTTTTTTATCTCAGCTCGGAGCTCCTTTATGGATGAGGCTTGCGCATGGTGATTGGAGGAGGAGAGGAGGTGGCGAAATGACTGGAGGCATATTGGAGAACAAAAATCATAATGGTTGAAAAATTAGATTTTCTTGTTTATTGCTTTTTGTTTATATGCATGTTTTGTGTGCTTGAAAATTCCTTAATTCTAAATTACTACGTCAGAGAGGGGTTCTAAGAGTCCCATGACCTCCATTACAAATTTGACATGTGATGCGAACAAACTTGCGCGTTGGCTCTGATTGCCTTCCTCCATATCGGATGAGTTTGTTTCACAGATCACTAGGTCAGACATGATTATAGAAAGTTATTTTGGAGCATGTGATCTTCCCCATCGGATGACACATTATCCTAGATAATTGCCTTAGTATCGTGTAATGGTGAACACTTAGATGCAAATAATAGTATCCTCCCCAACGGAGTCACTGCTATTATTTGTAGGGTCGAAGAGGAACCAACTATTAATTTTATTTGTCAAAAAGATAGATTGACAAGACAATAAAATTAATGGGTAAAACCTCCTCAAATAAATGTAGAATTCGTATACGTCCACACTATCGTGGCATACGACATTCTCGGTGTTTTGAGGTGTTAATTGATTTTAAAATTTTATTGTTTGAGGAATCAATAGTTTTTGAAATCTAAAGTTTTGATCATTGTGATTCTCAAAATTTTCAAAAATGGCTTTCAACCCACTTCCTGTAATATTGAAAGAAAACAAACTTACTGGCCCTAACTACATTGATTGGAAATGGAATCTGGACATTGTCCTAACTGCGGAGGAGTACAAATTTGTACTTTTCAATATCTGTCCTGAAAAACCTAGCGAGAATTCTGGTGAAGAGGAGAAGGAACGTTATAGGAAGTGGATAAAAGCAGACGAGATGGCGCGGTGTTACATTTTGGCTTCTATGTCAAATGTATTGCAACATCAACATCAGGCTTTTTCCACTGCTTATGACATGATGTTCAATCTCAAGAAACTCTTCGGACATTATAATCGGGCCACTAGGCAAGAGGTAATGAGGAACTTGATGACGACCACCATGATTGAGGGAACACCTGTGAGGGATCATGTTCTCAAAATGATGGCTCATTTAAATGAGATGGAAGTCCTTGGAGCGGTGATCGATGGGGAAACCCAGGTCGATATCATTCTCCAATCTCTACCTAGGAGTTTTGAGCAGTTTCGCCTGAACTATAATATGAACAAATGAACATATTCGTTGGCGGAACTTCTGACAGAACTCCAGGAGCAGTGGGGCTTTTTCGTCAAAGTGCTCATGCTTTGGTAGCTCAGAAGGTTTCTACTTCTAATCTGAAAGGCAAGAAGAAGAAGAAACAAGGTATGGCAAAGAAAGCGGCAGGATCTCAGGGACCTCAAGCTGGAGTGAAGTAGCCATAAGGCAAGTGCTTCATGTGCAAGCAGACTAGACACTGGAAGGTGGATTGTCCCCGTCATCATAAGAAAATTAAAGGTATATCTTTTTGTTTAGTTATTGAAATATGTTTAGCGGTGTTATCTACTGGTACCTGGTGTGTAGATACAGGAGCCACTGATCATGTCTACAATTCTTTGCAGGGGTTCCAGAAAACCCGACGACTAGCTAAGGGAGAAATTATCGTCTACATGGGCAATGATACGGAGGTGGCGGCTATTGCAGTGGGAGATATTTATTTATCTTTTGATAGGAATAAAATTTTGATTTTAAGAAATTGCCATTATGTACCTTCATTTAGAAAGAACCTTGTTTCTGTTTCTAAATTAATAAAGGATGGGTATTCTATTTCTTTTAATGGCAGAGTTGTTATAAAAAGGAATAGTGAGATTATCTGTTCAGGTGCGTTGGTTTGCAATTTATACACTCTTAAATCAAAAACTCCCACGGTGCAAATAGAAATAAATAACTCATCATCTAATCATAATAAGAGGAAAGAACCTTCGAAAATGAACCAAACTTATCATTGGCATCTAAGACTA
This sequence comes from Boesenbergia rotunda, assembly GCA_024364735.1. Taxonomy (NCBI): domain Eukaryota; kingdom Viridiplantae; phylum Streptophyta; class Magnoliopsida; order Zingiberales; family Zingiberaceae; genus Boesenbergia; species Boesenbergia rotunda. The sequence goes on from JAGFNQ010010148.1 coordinate 17,764, forward strand.
GGTCACATTAACCTTAGTAGAATTCAAAGGTTGATAGCCAATGGACCTTTGGGTTCATTGGTGGTGGAAGACTTCCCAACTTGTGAATCTTTCTTGGAAGGTAAAAAGACCAAGAGGCCTTTCAAGGCCAAGGGGTATAGAGCCAAAGATGTGTTGGAGTTGATTCATTCTGATTTGTGTGGTCCTATGTCTATCCAGGCTAGAGGTGGCTTTGAATATTTCATCTCTTTTATAGACAATTATTCAAGGTATGGATACATTTACTTGTTGTGTCGCAAGTCTGACTGCTTTAACAAGTTCAAAGAATTCAAGGCTGATATGGAGAAATGTCAAGGTAAAAGTATCAAGACACTACAATCTGATCGTGGTGGTGAGTACATCTTGGGAGAGTTTAGGAATTACTTATCAGAGGCTGGGATTCAATCCCAATTGTCTGCACCCGGTATGCCCCAACAGAAGGGTGTGGCAGAGCGAAGGAATAGAACTCTCATGGAGATGGTTAGATTGATGATGAGTTACTCTGAGTTGCCTAATTCGTTCTGGGGATATGCTCTGGAAACAACAGTGTACATATTGAACTTGGTACCATCTAAGTCAGTACCCTCTACTCCCACAAAATTGTGGACTGGGCGAAAGCCTAGTCTGAGACATATTCGAATTTGCGGTAGTCTAGCACATGTGCTGAAGGGAGATACTGATAAGTTGTAATCTCGTACAGAAGTACGCTTGTTCGTAGGCTATCCTAGAGGAATGAAAGGTGGTTTATTCTATAGTCCTAAAGATCAGAAGGTGATCGTTAGCACGAATGCCCGATTTTTAGAGGAAGACTAGTTGATGAATCACAAGCCCATGAGTAGGATTGTTCATGAGGAAGTGAGAGGGGAAGTTCCAACTTCAGTACCAACAGTATAGAAGGACATACCATAAGTGACTGCACCTCGTGTCATAGTGGATACACAAGTAGTACCTCGTCGTAGTGGGAGGCTGTTAGACAACTCGATAGATTCATGTTCTTGGGTGAGTCTTTGGACTTGGTCCCTGGTGAACATGAACCTGATCCCTGGACATATGACGAGGCACTCCAAGATAAAGATGCAGTATCTTGACAAAGGGCGATGAATTCTGAGATAGAATCTATGGATTCTAACCATGTCTGGGATTATTGGGTATGGCTTGGTCGTTTCACAAGTAACCACGGGGTCGAACATGAGAGACATCTCTATGTCTACGAATTAAAAATTTAATCCGAATAGAGAATCATCTCCCAAACGACCGTCTCGTCGTCGTGTTAATTAATCCAAGTTACAACTTAGCCAAAACCAAGGATAAGGCCTTGTAACTTTCTGGATTAATTAATCGCGGAAAAGACAACAAATGGATCGCCGGTTTTTGTGTTTATATTTGGGGTCTATGACATAATTAATTATCATATTAATTAACTAATAATTAACTCATGATAATTAATTAAACACATGCAAATAAAAACATGCATGAAATAATAATGAAAACAAGAGGAGCTAGGGAGAGGTATACCTCGCTGTTTATCTCGCAGTCTTCTACCTTATAACCCTCCCCTCCTAGATGTCGTGTGGGCGATGAGCTACCAAGACACGAAATCGCCGAAGATCTCCAATTAATCCATCTATCTTCTTCCTTTCTTTGTGCCAACCAAAAACCCTGCCGCCGGCAGCCCTTCAAGGAGGAAGATGACGAATGCAAAGATGAGAAGCTCTCTTCTTCCTTGCCACAACCCTAATAAACCGCCTCTCCTTCTTCCTATCTCTCAGCTCCAAACATACGAGGAAGAACAAGCTGGATCTTCCTTTTCTTCTACCTTGCGCCGGCCACCATCTTCCAAAGTGGCACCGCCGGCCACCTTCTACCTCTCCTCTCCCAGCGTCATTGATCACCACGCAGATTAGGTGATCACGCCACCGAGAGGGACTGAGAAGGATGAAGGAAGAAAGGAAGATGAACTCTCTTCTCCTCTATCCTCAAGTTGCGCCGATCACCCTTGAATCAAGGTGGCGCTGATAAGTGTCATTTTGTTGATCATTTTATATGCTTAAATCCGTGTTTGACCCATATTTTACTTGTGTAATTGTGAATTTACCCTAGGTTTTAGGATTTTCACTCTTTTTGGACTTAATTGCAAATTTGGATATATTTGAGTTGTTTTGTCACTAAATTTTTGATCTACTTTTGTAGGCTTGGAAGGATCATGGACCTAGGTCATGTTGGGTCAAAGTTGAGTCAAAAAGTGGACTAGATCAAATGGTTAAGCGCCGACTCATATGGACCGTCCGATGCAAGAACGGTTAGATCCAGACCATCTAAGAACTTCTGATCAATCCGAGCTAGGATTAAGTCTAATCGAGCGATCAGATCAAGATCTGAAGGTTTCAGCACAATCAGAAATCCTCTGGCCGTTGATCACGATCAGAGTGATCTAGACCATCCATTCAAAGATCAAGGTGATCTAAACCATCCGTTAGAGATCTGGCAGATCCGAGCTACCCTGAGGATGATCCTGACCTCTGATCAAGATCTGGAAAATTTGAGTCAAATCGGACGAAGATCAACCGTTGGATGAAGCGGATTTAATCTGAGCCGTCCACTGTTTTAACTACAAAAACAGACTTCCCCTATTTTCAGATATGTCGCGTCTTCGCATTTCTTCAGCTCCTTTCTTCATTTCTTCTTCAGTTCTTCGGCGATTTCTTCCATTGAAGACGTGGCCAACTCGATCACTATCTTGGAGCGAGATTTGGGTCATTGGTGAAGGCTTTTATGGAATGTCTAACTCGGATTTGCATCAGATCAGGGGCTGAGTGAGGGTTTCATCAGTTTCTAATTTCTAATCCATTTGATTGCGAATTTGTGTTGTTTCCTTCAATCGAAGCTACCTAGAGGGTTTCTGGAGCGTCCTGATCATCACCTAATCTTCACAGCATTCTTTCATCGCGAGATCAAAGGGATCGGAATAGATTTCCCAACTGTGCGCAATTCTGTGAGTGGATTTGAAATTGGAGCCAATATCCATTGATTTGCAAGTTGAAGGGGTTCTTGACTTGCCCTTGCGTGACGAACAAGGAGGTCTTGATACAAGTGAAGGATCGAGATTAGTTTTTTTTAATGAAATTTCTATTGTTGGTAGCTGTAATTTCAATTCTGCTTTCATTTCTGTATTTGTATTCAAATCAGTTACTTAAGTTCTTTATCTTGAGTTGTTTCAGCTTTAATTTCGTTTTATTCTGCAAGTAGTTAAATAGGAAACTTGTCTAGTGAACAATCGTCTTAAATTTTAGTTTATTTCGTGCTTAGTCCATTTCTGAATTTCTTTTAGCTGTGCGTATCAGGGGTTACTGCTGTGTATCAGTTTTTATCAATCTGCGTATCAGTTTTCTTCTGCTAGAACACTTCTGAATTTTGTATCAAGTTGGCTTTGGTTTTGTCTTCTGGATTTAGTTGTTGCTTATTTAGTTTACAAAGCATTTGAATTCCATGTTTGCGCTTAGCTTCGATTGATGCGTGCTAGTTTTATCCCTGCAAAGCATGTAATTCCATTTTTGCAAAGGTTAGTTCCAATTCTGTAAGTTCTGATTATAAGTCCTGAATTGTTCCAAGTGATTTCGATTCCTTGTGAAGCTTATGTGAACCTTGGATTGTAGTATTCGAGTTTAGTTGTTTTGTTTGATTTTGTATTCAATCCATGTTGCCTTTCATTTCTACTCATAATTTCTGAATTCTTGCACATGTGTACTGCCTTAGAAGCTTCTCTTCATTTCTGCAAATTGTTTCTGCATTCAGTAGTAGTTAATTCTGCATCCAAGCAAGATAGGTGCTTGTCTAGTTAACAAAGCATTTAAATTTTGTTCCCTGCAATTCAGTTCCCTGATTTTCAGTTTCAGCTTCTTCCTTGTGTTTCAGTCCTTCATATTTCTGCACATTAATTTTGTTTCTTTTGCATCAGCTTTGTTTTACCTGCTTATCACTTAGTTTCTTCTCGATCTCAGTTCATCAAAAGGTCCTGTTAAATGAACCATTGCTCAGATTTCAATTTGATCTCTTTGTTTTGCATTAAAGTTGTTGAATTCCTGCCTTCGAATTGTTGTTATACCACAGCATTCAGTTTCTGAATTCTGAATTCATTTCTGCATTTGATAGTTTCAGATTGATTGTTGAAAGATTTCAGTCCAAAGTTGTTGTAGTGTGTGCCAAGTAAATGTTAGCCATTTTAAATCCTATCTGAACTCTAGTTCTGCACACTTGAACTCAGTTGAATGTGTTTGAATCTTCACTCATTTTGTAGCTACACTTTGCATTCGAATTCTGAATCCTTGTTGTTACTTCTAGCTTGTGTCTGAATTTTGATCATTATTTCTGCATCTCAGCTCTAGTTTTTGCACTTTGTATCAAATGCAGCTTAGACATTGATCCGAAGGCAAGTTTTTTTTACATTAGGTTCAAATGAAAATTCAGCTACTGTGTTGCTTTGTTTGTTGAGCATTTAGTTGCAATTCAATTCCCCTTGTTTAGTTCATTTAGTTACATTTCCTTTCTTTCCATTGCATTTTCATTGCTAATTGAAACTAAAACCCCAAGATTTAATTTGAAACCCAAAACTCTTGACGACACATAAACTCGAGCACGAATCGAACAACTTGAACTAGTCCTCGGAAAAATACGACCTGTGGCCCCTTTACTACGTTTTCATTCTTTGATTGTAAAAAAGGGTTTCCAGCACATATTCATATTTTAAATTTGAGACCCACCTTCGTGACAGTCTATTTTGGGTCCATCAGGCGCCGTCGGCTTCAACTTCACCTACTCCGGCCACCGTCTTCCTCTTCCTTCTTGCTGCGCCACAAAAGGATGAGTTGCCTCTCCTTGTCCTTGTGATCGCCGACCACCCAAGGTGGTCGAAGAAAGGAAGACACTGGATCAATGGAGGGAGACTCCCTCCTTGGTCACCGGGTGCCCTAGGCGTGAGAGGAGAGAGAGAAAAGAGGAAGGAGGTAATAGGGTTTTATGATGATTAATTATGGATTAATTAGCCTTCCTTTCATGACTCCTATGGGGTATTTATAGGGATAAGGTAGGGACTATGAGGAAGAGTTGGTTCTTGGCCCGCTAATGGATCCAAATCCGATCCATTAATGGAGATCCATTCCACTAAAGGATCCCATTGAACTTCCTCACCAACCCCCATATTTTCATATGGGCTTCACCTATTATGAGTCGTCCATCTCCCCGTGTTTATGATATCGAATTCTCGATAATTAATTTAAATTACTAATAATTAAATTAATTATCTTCTTGATCCTTGATTAGTACCACTCAACCTTTTCATCATGTCGGACCATAGTCCACTTGCAAGATTTGACATGACGATCCTTTTGAGCTCACTAAGGGGGCATCATCATCCCAACTCACCAAGACACGGATTCCCTCAATAATCAACGGCACACCATGCAGATAAAATTATTACCCAACTTACTAGGCCTATCGATCTAACAGAATATATCTCACTCATTGGTAAATCAAAGTAATAATTAATTAACTATATGTGCCCGTTATTATTTCGGGATTTAGAGATCGTACTCCATAATATAATCTGAGGTCTAATCTGATTTATGAAGTCAGTACAAAATTGGATGACCTCTCTTTTTGTCCTACTCTATGCACACAAAGTACACTAGTGTAATTCTATAGTTAAGATAAACCACACCTAATTACACTACAACCATCCCGATGGTTTGTCCAACTTCATCTCGGTTGTGAGCCTCTTTCTTATACTTCTGCAAGGAACTTGATAACATGATCTTCTGTGTGACACCACGCACCATGTTATCTACAATGCCAAGTATGAGACATTTTATGCATATACTAATATAAATATGCACCGTGTGATTTTGCGATTCTCTTCTAAAATGTAAATGTATTTTAACCAAAAGCAAAGCTTTTAGTATACATCCTAACAGGGAGCTAGTAGAACCACCCAATGGTGTAAAAGCCATTGGATGTAAGTGGATCTACACGAGAAAGAGAGGATCAGGGGGGGAAGGTAGAGACCTTCAAAGCAAGGCTTGTTGCAAAATGATACAGTCAGAAAGAGGGTATCGATTATGAGGAGACCTTTTCACTGGTAGTCATGCTTAAGTCGATTCGGATTCTCTTATCTATTGCCGGTCATATGGATTATGAGGTTTGGCAGATGGATGTCAAGACAGCTATCCATAACGGAAGTCTTGAGGAGAATATCTATATGAAGCAACCAGAGTGATTCATTGCAAAAGGCAAAGAGCATCTTGTGTGTAAGCTTAATCGGTCCATTTATGGATTGAAGCAAGCTTCACGATCTTGAAACATCCGGTTTGATGAGGTAATCCAGTCGTATGGATTTATTCAAAGTCTGGATGAGTCTTGTGTATACAAGAGATGTGACGGAAACGTAGTGGTATTTCTTGTACTATACGTAGATGACATTTTGCTCATTGTCAACAATGTCAAAGTGTTGTCTGGCGTAAGGGTATGATTGTCCAAACAGTTTGATATGAAGGACTTGGGAGAAGCGGGGCACATCCTTGGGATCAAGGTTATAAGGGATCGCAAGAAAAGGATGTTGTGCTTATCTCAAGCTTTATACATAGGCACTGTCCTAGCTCATTTTAGCATGCAGAAATCCAATAAAGGTTTTCTAGCTTTTAGGCATAGAGTATCTCTATCTAAAGAGATGTGTCCTAAAACATCAAAGGAGATAGAGGGGATGAAGGCAATTCCTTATGCTTCGGCGGTCAGAAGCCTCATGTATGCTATGCTATATACGAGACCAGATATCTCCTTTGCCATGGGCATGGTTAGCAGATATCAGAGTAACCCAGGTCAAGGACATTGGACTGCGTTAAAGCATATATTAAAGTACCTGAGAAGGACTAGGGATTATATGTTGGTTTACTAGGCAGATCGATTACTCCCTGTAGGTTACACCGATTCTAACTTCCAATCAGATAGGGATAAAAGTAAGCCTACCTCGGGGTATGTGTTTACTTTAGTAGGTGTAGCCATAGTATGGAGGAGTGTCAAGCAGAAATGCGTGGCAGACTCCACCATGGAAGCTGAGTATGTGGCAACCTCTGAGGCATCTTAAGAAGTTGTATGGCTCAGGAACTTCTTGATGGACTTGGATGTGATTCCTAGATTGCCCAGAGCTATCACAATTTATTGTGATAACAGTGGTGCAGTTGCAAACTCGAAGGAACCACGAGCCCATAAGGCAAGTAAACACATAGAGCACAAGTACCACATGATACGAGAGATCGTAAAACTAGGAGATGTTGTTGTCACCATGATTGCATCAGAGGACAACCTGGTAGATCTTTTCACTAAGGCCCTTCCAACGAGAGCTTTTGATAGGCATGTGGAGGGAATGGAGGTCAGATGTATGGCATTGTGATGGCAGCATAGTCTTTTAGTATAAGTGAGAGATTGTTAGGATGTATACTAAAAGCCTAGCTTTTATATGGACATCTACATTTTAAATGAGAATCACATGATCATTGTTTGCATATTTATATTGGTTATTTATATGCATATTGTCTGATACTTTACATTGTAGATAACATGGTGTGTGGTGTCACACAGAAGATCATGTTATCAGTCCATTATAGAGAATAAGTAGAGGCTCACAACCTGGATGGTTTTAGACAGACCATTGGCATGGTTGTAGTGTAATTTGGTATTGGTTTATCTTGACTATAGAATTACACTAGTGTACTTTGTGTGTATTGAGCAGGACCGATATAGAGGTGATTCAATTTATACTAACTATATAATTGAATCAGACCTCCGATATTATGGTGTGCATGCTCGTAATTCCGATATGATAACGGGCGCATGTACTTAATATCTATTTATTTGATTTACCAGTGGGCGAGATTTATTTGTTAAATCGATAGGTCCGGTAAGTTGGGAAATAATATTATTTACATGGTGTGTCATTGATTATAGAAGGAAATCATGTCCTGATGCGTCAGGTTGATGATGTCCCCTTGAGGAGCTCATAAAGCTCATTATGTTAAATCCTGCAGGTGGACTTGGTCCGATACGATGATAAGGTTGAGTGGTACTACTCATGGAGTTAGATATTAATTAATTAAATTGTTAGTAATTTAATTAATTAATGGGCATTCGATATCTTAAACATGGAGAGAATTTTGTACATATAATAGGTGGAGCTCATATTTAAATATGGGGGTAGGTGAGGTAGATCAATGATAATCCTTTGGTGGATTGGATCATCATTAATTGATTGGGCTTTGATTCATTGGGTGACCAAGATCTAACTCTTCCTCATGATCCCTATTATAGCCTATAAATAGCTCATGTGTCATGAGACTAAGGCATCCAATTAACCTAATTCTCTCCTCACCTCTCTCTCTCTCTCCTAGGGTTATGGGCCGGCAGTAGAAAAGGAGGAAGAGATAATTCTTCTCTTCTCTTCTCTTCTCATCCCTTCTCTTCTCTTGAGGCTTGACGCAAGGAAGCAAGGACGTGTTATCTTCTTATTCCTTGGCCGGAGCGAGCTTGAGAAGGTGAAGGAAGGCCGGCGGCAATCCTTAGCCACCCTAGGTTGTGGCGCAAGAGAAGAATACCTTCTTCTAAGGTGGCCGGCGACTTCCATAAGCAACCTTAGGTTGTGGTGGCAAGGGGGGAGATCTTCTCCTTGGGTGGTCGGCGAAGGTGAAGAAGTGGAGTTGTATTCTCTTCCTTGACCAACGGCAACAAGAGTGGAGAAGGGGTGGTTTCGGCGCAGGCAAAAAGGAAGAAGGGTGCTTCCCTTCTACTAGGGTTTTCGGCGCAAGCTTAGAGGAAGAAGGTGGTGGCTTTGGTGACTTCATTTCTTGGATGATCGTTGCCCACTCGACGTCCAAGAAGATGTTGGGTCATACAATAGAAGATCGCAAGGTAAACAAGAGGTATAACTTCTTGTTTTGATTCCTTTCATTTAATCTTGTTTAATTAATTATTGTATGATTAATTATTGTCATGGACCCCGATGATAAACACAAAAACCGGTAATCCATTCATCGTTTATTCCACGGCTAATAGGTTAGACGAGTTAGATTGATTGAACAACTAGTTTGTTAGTGATATGAGAGAAGTGTCCTAAGGCAATCGGCTTATGATTGTAATCATTTTTTTAATAAATGAATATTCATTATTTGAGTATACATGTTTGTGTATTTGATTGAGATCTTAAACTCGTTTACTGAATGTCTGCAATACAATTCACAGCATGAGAGAATTTGTGATGAATTCACAACTAGTGATTATCTCTACATGTGCAATTGTGAAGAATTAAAATTGTCCCTAGTCGATGAATTGATAAATATGGACACTATCAATTCTGTTGAGACTAGCATGGGTTATTCTCTAATCAGCTGATTCTCACTGGCTGGTGACAATGAGATGTCCGGAGATAAACATGAATGCTAGTTAAGGGAACTAGTTCATTGGAGTGACTGGCTGTAAAACTTCATATGGTAGACTACATAGAGATATGTCAGTGAAGTTCTTACTGCAGCTTAACTGCGATGTTCCTTTGACTTGCGGTGTTCAAGTCATCTTGGTCATGGAGACTTATACTTTGACATCTTAAGCAAGCATCTCCAAGGAGGTGTAGACCCAGGATGATTGGGTATAAGCCGAAGTGCCCGAAGATGTTTGAACAGCCTACAAAGGATTCACCACTCCTTGCGAGGAGATGTATACCCGAGGCCTATCGTCGGATTATTACTCAAAGCCTCTGGCCAGAGCATGACATGTTCAGAGTATGAATCTCTTAAATACATGAGAGTAATTAGAATTCATAGGACGAGAAAACGTTACTTGGGCTAGGTGTGACTTAGTCAGCCTAGTGGGGACTCACACACATAGATCATATCCTGAACCAAGTGGGTATAAGATGGTGAAGGGAATGGGGCACGATTTATTATAGCTGCTGAAGGGTTTCAGAATTATTTCTGAGGTCAACCGTTGATCTTTCGATTAATTGGGGATCATGATGTACTACTAGGTGCCACTCATGATCGTTCTACAATTAATTGATTAATTATAGACGGCCAACATAAATCGAAAGCCTATTTAGTCACACGCACTACGAGTAATCAGAGGGATTTAAAATGAGTTGAAAATTAGATTTTCCAATCAAGAGAGATTAAGTTTGGTTGAGCCAAACGATAAGACGAATCTGAACTTTTCAGAGACGCATCGGAAGCATAAAATGGCTAAGTCTTTTGAAGACTTAATAGATGAATTAAATAAGTTTAATTCATTGGGGCTTGGCTTGGATGGGTCGGCCAAAGAGGGCCTCCATCCTCTTTGCTTGGCCGGCCACAACAAAGGGAGAGAACCAAGTTTTTGGTTCAATTTATAAAATAAACCAAGTGTGGTTTGTTTTATAAAATTATGGATGTATAAATTTTTATATATAATAAACCAAGGTTTGGTTTATTTTTCATAGAAATTAAAATGAACCATGGATTGGTATATTTTATAAAATCAATCATGGATTAATTTACCATGATAAGTAAATTTATTCCATAAGAGAGAAGAGACTTGATTGATTTTTATCATTAATTAAAATATTATTTTAACCATTATATAAAATCAAACTTGGCATGATGGAATAAGTTATTCCATATTTGAGAGGCTTGATGGTTGAAAGGCCACTATATAAAGGATCCAAGGCAAGGCTTGGGTAATAATCAAAGAGACGAAGGCATAGACTCTCTCCCTCTCTTTCTCTCCTTCTCTTCTCCCCTTCTTGGCGTGCACCAACCAGCCCCAAGAAGGACCAACAGCCGGCCATCCTTTTATGGTTAGTCTTCCGACTTCTCTCTTGGTTTTTCTCGTCGTGTTCTCGGAGAATCTAGTAGTTCTCGATAACACGAAACTCGTGGCTTTGCGAAGTCATCCCGAAGATACTCGGCGTGGACGCGAATAGAGGTGGAGCTTCCAAGGGACGTTTACGGTTGGATCTCGTCCCTTCCTTCAAGTTACGCGAGGTAATATGTAAATTAGTTTACGTTTCTGCAAAATTTCAAATATATGATCATGTCTACACAAGATAAAATTGCATGTTTAGATGTGTGGTTTAATGATTTAGAGAAATTATTTATGCTAAATCTTCCGCTGCACGTAATTAATTTTGAAATTACGAACCCGCATCCATGTCAACATGCACCCGGTCCCAACAGTGGTATCAGAGCCGAGGTTTGTGTTCGACATAATTATATAATTGTTTTGCGGAAAGATTTGTCAAGATCTCAATTTTGGAAAATTTTCAAATTAAGGAAACTTCAATTATGGTAAATTTTCAATTTAGAAATTTCAAAGTTTGGAAATCCTCATGAAATTTTGCAAACTTTTGAAATATCTCTGTTTCTGAAATTTTATGATAATTGTGAAAACTTTCCATTTTTGGAAACTTTTCAATTTTGGAAATTTCCTATTTTGGAAATTTTCCTATTTTGGAAAAACGTAAGATTCTTTGTACCAGAAATTACAATTATTCTGAGAACCTTTTGTTTTTGGAAACTTTCTATTTATGGAAAGCTCGTAATTTTGGCACTTTCTTTCAAGAAAATCTAGACAAATTATGGGAATATTAATTGGCATTTAAATTTATAATTAGAAATTAAATTATTTATAAAATTCTTTATTTTGGATTGAGCCTCGGGGAGCCGTCCAATTTCAAGTTAGTTGTTATAATTAAATTTCCTAAATTGAATTTAAACTGTCAAATGCTTATTTTGGATTGAGCCTGGGGGAGCCGTACATATTATTGTCTCCAAAATTAATTAGAAAAATTATTTCCTATAGAGTATATTTCCTTAAATAAGATTTTCATGAAAATAATATGTGGTTGAATTAAGAGAATCTGTCTCTTAATTTAATAAGATTTGATTTAGAGAAATCAAAGTCTTAAACATATTATTTCCGAAATTGATTATGATAATTTAGGAAATTGTTTCCCAAAACAATTCCTTGAATAAAGTATGAAATTAGAATTAGGAAATCCGGTTCCTAATTCAATTAATGAGACTTGATAAATTAAGTTACATACATACTTTATTAAGGAAATCATTAGAACATGACATAATTATATGTCATGAATGTGCATAAAACCAAAAGATGAGACCCAAAACCCCTTACAAAATATTAAGGCCAACACCATCCATTAATATGGTTAGAACCGGAGTTTTGTTTCTCGTTTGGGTTGATGGACACATCCATGCCCGACTTGAACCTCAGCATGATCAAACCATGGAATTAGTTTATGATTAATATAGTTGGAGTCAGAGGTCAATCCTTAGTTTTGGTTGTTGGACACATCCAAGCCTGACTAAACGGTTGAATGAGCTCCAACCATATTAAAACTATTTCTTGATTAATGGGTCAGCCTTAAGCTTGGAGCATCGATTTCTTATGCCACAGCCAAGGTCGATGTAAAGAGAGGTGCAGTTGGGTGCTATGTATATTGTTGCATACTTGTTAATGAGTTAACAACCCAATGATTTATGCAAACATTCAATTAGTTGATAGCATAATGTGATAGTTACATATGTATAATATGTAATCGGTATAATTACCTACCTTTATAGCTAAGTATAACTTGATGAACTCTAGCCATGGTTGTTCTTATCTATGGTTGGATATCAACCTATTTGGAGATGTTCCTACGATCTCCTGAATTGATTAAAAAAAAGGGTTATTCAATTCGAAAAATAAATAGGATTTAATTAATGTATATTGATGCATTCTTTATCATTCTCATCACATAACCTCAATTTGTATTTCTAGGATAATCACCTGATCATGTCTTCTCTGAATTTGCTTTCCATTTTAGACACCAATAAGCTGACTGGGCGAAACTTCATGGACTGGCTTCGAAACCTGAGGATAGTCCTCAAGGCAGAAAAGCTTGCTAATGTCCTTGAAGAACAATTTCCCAACCATCCTCTTGAAGATGCAACTCCAGACCAGTTAGTGGCCTATCAGAAACATGTGGCCGATTCGTAACTTGCGAGTTGCATCATACTGGCCGCTATGGTACCCGAGCTACAAAAGCAGCATGAGCATATGGATGCTCATACCATCGTCTTCCATCTTCATGAGCTGTTTGACGAGCAGGCGAGATCCGAAAGGTTTGAGGTCTCCAGACTCCTCTTCACCTCTAAGATGCAGAAGGCACTTCTGTTTCACAGTTTGTGTTGAAGATGTTGGGGTACATTGAGCGACTAGGCACACTCGGATTTGCAATGGATCACGAACTAAGTATTGACTTAATTCTGCATTGTTTGCCCAAGAGTTACTCACAGTTTGTGATGAACTATCGGATGAACAAACTGGAGACTACCATTCCTGAGTTGCTTAACCTGCTGAAGACTGTAGAGCCTTCTGTAAAGCAGGATCAGAAGACGGTACTGTTAGTTGGTTCCTCAAAGAAAGGCTCTAAGAGGAAGCCCAAAGAACAAAATAAGGGAAGGAAGAAAAAGGCCAAAAAGATTGAAAAGGCACCAAAAGGCACTTGCCATCACTGCGGCAAGGAGGGCCACTGGCGAAGAAACTGCAAGGTTTATCTTGAGTCCTTGAAGAAGAAGGCATCCGATGCCCCATCCTCTTCAGGTATCTTCGTTATTGAATGTCACTCTATTTCCTCGGACACCTGGGTACTTGATACTGGGTGTAGCTCACATATATGTAATGACATACAGGGGCTAAGGAATAGAAGAAGACTCGTCAAGGGAGAAGCGAATTTGCGAGTTGGAAATGGAGCAAAGATTGCTGTTGTTGCCATCGGAACATATTTGCTAAAGCTCCCTACTGGACTTGTCTTAGAATTGGATAATTGTTATTTTGTTCCTTCGTTAATAAAGAACATTGTATCTATTTCATGCTTGAATGAAAAGGGTTATCATTTAACTTTTAGTAACAATTGCTGTTACATAACTTTAAATGGTGTTCTTTATGGGACCGGAACTTTATGCAATGGTATCTACACGTTAGATTTATCTGGTGACGTTTTCAATATCGAAGTTAGCAACAAACGTGCTCGAATAGATAATCAAATAGACTCCTATATGTGGCATTGTCGTCTTGGCCATGTAAGTAAGAAACGCATGACCAAATTACACCGATGTGGAATTCTGGAATCATTTGAACCCGGTTCATTTGATACATGCGAATCATGCTTAAAAGGCAAGATGACCAAATTACCCTTTTCCGGAAAAGGTAAACTAGTGGGAGAATTGCTTGGTCTAATACATACTGATGTATGTGGACCAATGTCAACTCTTGCACAAGGAGGCTATAGCTACTTCATTACCTTTATCAATGATCACTCACGATTCGAGTATGTGTTTTTAATGAAACACAAATCTGAAGCTTTTGAGAAATTCAAAGAGTTCAGAAGTGAAGTAGAGAAACAGCTTGGCAAAAGTATTAAGATACTTCGATCCGATCGGGGTGGTGAATACTTAAGTCAAGAGTTTCAAGATTATCTTAGGGGCAATGGGATATTGTCTCAATGGACTCCGCCATATACACCACAGCATAATGGTGTATCTGAGAGGCGTAACCGAACCTTGATGGATATGGTTAGATCTATGATGAATCATGCAACTCTTCCAAAATCCTTTTGGGGCTATGCGCTTAAGACAGCTGTTTACATACTAAACAGAGTCCCGACCAAGATAGTCTCTACTACTCCATATGAGACGTGGAATAGTATGAAACCTCATTTATCTCACCTAAAGATATGGGGTTGTGCTGCTTATGTAAAGCGGACTATATCAGACAAATTGGATGCTATGTCTGATAAATGTCTATTTATTGGATACCCTAAGGAAACGAAGGGTTACCAATTCTATCATCCCTTGGAACAAAAGGTGTTTGTTTCAAGGCATACTGTATTTCTAGAAAAAGAATTTCTTTTACAAGAAAACAGTGGGACTAGCATTGAACTTGAAGAAGTTCAAGAAACTCCAACAGACATTATAGAGACACCTAGTCTATACCCACAACCAATAACTCATAATGATAAGTTATCAGTTGAACCTAAAACAACACCACTTCTTCATAGGTCTAATAGGACACGTAATATTCCAGAGAGATACGGATTTCTCATAAGTAAATCGAACGACGTGTTACTCATTAACGATGATGAACCTATCAATTATGAAGATGTTCTGAAAAATTAAGAAAGGGATAAATGGCTTGAAGCCATGAAGTCGGAAATGGATTCCATGTACAAAAATCAAGTATGGGACTTGGTTAACTCACCTGAAGGGATTAAGCCCATAGGGTGCAAGTGAGTTTTCAAGAAGAAAACCGACATGGAAGGTAATGTTGTTACCTTTAAGGCTAGATTAGTGGCAAAAGGATATCGTCAGAAACAAGGAATTGATTATGACGAAACCTATTCGCCAGTAGCTATGCTTAAATCCATTCGGATACTCCTGTCCATAGCAGCTCATTATGATTATGAGATATGGCAAATGGATGTGAAAACAGCTTTCCTTAATGGAAACCTGCTTGAGGATGTATACATGATACAACCTGAAGGTTTCACATCGGTTAATAAAACCAAAGTATGCAAGCTTCGACGATCCATATATGGACTAAAGCAAGCATCCAGGAGCTGGAACATCCATTTTGATGAGACAATCAAAGAGTTTGATTTCTCACAAAATCCTGACGAACCTTGTGTGTACAAGAAGGTTAGTGGGAATGCAGTCGTATTCCTAGTGTTATATGTCAATGATATATTACTTATAGGAAATGATATATCAGTCTTACAGTCAGTTAAAATTTGGTTGTCCAAAACTTTCTCCATGAAAGACCTGGGAGAAGCAACCTATATCCTTGGGATTAGAATCTATAGAGATAGATCAAAACGGTTGCTTGGTCTTTCGCAGTCTGCATATATAGATCGAGTGCTAGAAAGGTTTAGCATGTCAGAATCCAAGAAAGGTTTAGCATGTCAGGCATGGGATCAACCTTTCGAAGTCTATGCGTCCGCGCACAGAAGACGAGAGGATTTGCATGAATAAGATTCCTTATGCATCCGCGATAGGATCTATCATGTATGCTATGTTATGTACTTGGCCCGATGTATCGTATGCTCTGAGTGTCACAAGCAGATACCAGTCTGATCTAGGAATGGATCATTGGGCGGCTCTCACGACAATCCTCAAGTACTTAAGAAGCACTAAGGATGTGTTCCTAATATATGGATAAGGTGATATGGTAATACGTGGGTATACAGATGCCAGTTTCCAGACAGATAAGGATGACTCTAAATCTCAGTCCGGATACGTATTTATTTTGAATGGAGGCGCAATAAGTTGGAAAAGTTCCAAGCAAGACACCGTAGGGATTTCTACCACGGATGCGGAATATATTGCAGCTTTGGAAGCAGCAAAGGAAGTAGTCTGGATCAAGAAGTTTATCTCAGAACATGGTGTGGTTCCAACCATTGATGAAGCAATACCGGTTTACTGCGACAACATGAGCTATTGCACAAGCGAAGGAACCAAGTCTCATCAGCGATCCAAACATGTGCTTCGCCGCTATCATCTGATCAGAGAGATTATAAGTAGGAATGATATACAAATTGAGAAAATTCCCACTGAAAGGAATTTAGCGGATCCTTTAACTAAGGCCTTGCCTCAAAGCAAGTTTGAGGGTCATGTTAGAGCCTGTGGTATTGGGTACCGTAGCGATTGGCATTAGGCCAAGTGGGAGTTTGTTAGTGATATGAGAGAAGTGTCCTAAGGCAATCGCCTTATGATTGTAATCATTTATTTTAATAAATGAATATTCACTATTTGAGTATACATGTTTGTGTATTTGATTGAGATCTTAAACTCATTTACTGAATGTCCGCAATACAATTCACAGCATGAGAGAATTTGTGATGAATTCACAACTAGTGATTATCTCTACATGTGCAATTGTGAAGTATTGAAATTGTCCCTAGTCGATGAATTGATAAATACGGACACTATCAATTCTGTTGAGACTAGCATGGGTTATTCTCTAATCAGCTGATTCTCACTGGCTGGTGACATTGAGATGTCCGGAGATAAACATGAATGCTAGTTAAGGGAACTAGTTCATTGGAGTGACTGGCTGTAAAACTTCATATGGTAGTCTACATATAGATATGTCAGTGAAGTTCTTACTGCAGCTTAAGTGCGATGTTCCTTTGACTTGCGGTGTTCAAGTCATCTTGGTCATGGAGACTTATACTTTGACATCTTAAGCAAGCATCTCCAAGGAGGTGTGGACCCAGGATGATTGGGTATAAGCCGAAGTGCCCGAAGATGTTTGAACAGCCTACAAAGGATTCACCACTCCTTGCGAGGAGATGTATACCCGAGGCCTATCGTCGGATTGTTACTCGAAGCCTCTGGCCAGAGCATGACATGTTCAGAGTATGAATCTCTTAAATACATGAGAGTAATTAGAATCCGTAGGACGAGAAAACGTTACTTGGGCTAGGTGTGACGTAGTCAGCCTAGTGGGGACTGACACACATAGACCATGTCCTGAACCAAGTGGGTATAAGATGGTGAAGGGAATGGGGCACGATTCATTATAGCTGCTGAAGGGTTTCAGAATTGTTTCTGAGGTCAACCGTTGATCTTTCGATTAATTGGGGATCATGATGTACTACTAGGTGCCACTCATGATCGTTCTATAATTAATTGATTAATTATAGACGACCAACATAAA